>CM069301.1:37559175-37861675 GCA_035609425.1 Epinephelus awoara | reverse complement strand
GTCTCAGTTCTTTAACACCTCTGCAGTGGATGATTAGGTAGTAAAAAGCTTGATTTCTAAAATTTGCATGACAAATTTATTACTAAATTAAACATGCTGAGGACATTCAAATTGAAGACATATTCCCACAAAAACTCCCAATCTGCAGATACATACACAAAACCTACAGTGCTGTGAAAAAGGCAACTGGGGAAGTGAAACTTCTCACATTGACTTTGTTACACTTTCACATTGTCGACCTTAAGGCAGTTAAATAATGTTAACTGGGCTGTTTATTCTGTTGTACCTTTTTTAATGAATCATAGGTTTTGTTTCTGTTAGCAAGTCAACTGAGGAAGCAAATTGGTATTGGGGTACAAATGAGTCAGTGAGGAGAGAGTTCATGGAAAGGTTTGTACACCTGATCAAATTCCATCCCAGGAGCTGCTGGAAGTAGAAAACATAAAAGTAGATTCATGTCAGTCACCCCCCATAAGGCCTCTGACCAATGAATCCACATTTAATTTCTACATCAATCAGTCAAGAAAGCAACCAATTTGGAGGAAAGTTTATTCTTGTTGGACACTTCTGGAAAGATGCCAGAAGGGGCCTACCAGGGACTATTGGTTTTCAGAATGACTGTCTTCTGAAAACTTGTTCTCAAGACAAAAGCTCCCAGCTGAGGTGAAACTCGTCTTAGCAGACACCTCTTGGTGTTGAAAGTAGGAGTGTCGCCAGAAAAAAAGGCTTTGAGTACAGCCTCTCTTGTGACAGAATCTTGACACAATCTGTCATTTCCATCTTAACCCGCCTCGTTGTTTCATTTTCTGCCGCTCCCTCTTCTCACTGTCTATCCTCAAACCCCCACCCCACCCCACCCTGTTGGTCTATCTGTCTGAGTGCATTTCCTGTGTCATAGATTACAGGATGTCCTCTACAAACAAACAAGATTCCAGCCACAGAGAGAGAGAGAAAGCAAGCAAAAGAAGTCAGACAAAAACTTGCAGAAGCATGGACAAATGACGAACTTCTAGAACAATCTAATGGAACAAGATGACTGCCATAAACCAAACCCCAAACTATTGGCTTAAGAAAAGACACCAAAAAGGAAACTGCTCAATTTACCATCAATACAAAACCAAGTATGAAATATAAAATATGTTCTACATTTAAGCTTGCCATAATCCATTCAGAGGCACTTATTTTTAATAAAACATCACTTTTTTTAGGAATGATTTGCCAATTATTCCCAAATGAAAAACACGATGGCTCAGCAATATATCTGAAAAATGGTTGAGTACGAACATCTGACAATGAAATCCTTATTCAAGGTTCAACTTACTTGCTTTTTCTGTAGCTTTCAATTGTATCATATGTTCTGCCTCAATGAATGAGGTTTCCCCAGTTGCCATTAAGAATTTTCACTTCTAGAAGCGAAGAGAATCTCCATGAAAACTGACCAAACTCCATCCACTGTAGAACGTAAAATGGGGTTTAAAATTTTTGATAGTGGGCCTGATTTTTACTTTAAAAGTGGATGATAATGAATCTATCCTACTCAGTTTAATAAGACTAATATTCAATGCCATATTAAACTGGCAAAAATGTTATGTAGTGCTGTGTAAAACTTGGATGTTCTTGATCATGTTACTGATCGTTGTTGCCATTTCCTTTATCAAGAGGTCATTTCTGGGCAACAGCAACTCAGTCCATGGGGACGTTGCTTGAGAAATGAGGGGTCACCGCTTCAGGTATGAAATGCTGACTAGTAGCTGGAGAGGTGTTAGTTTGCCTCCTGGGCACTGCCAAGGTGCTCTTAAGGAAAGCACCAAAACCCCCAACTGCTCGGGCTGCCTGTTCACGGGCAGCCCCCTTACTCTGGGGTGGGAATCACCAGAGGCCCCCTGATAAAATATTATCACGATACTTACAGTAGGTCACGATACAATATTATTGTGATTAAAATTTAAGTTCAAGAAAAAACTTTGACAACATCTGTTTCTATCCAATAAGATAAAGTTTTCAGTTTGTTCATCTCACTTCATTTTCTTACAGCAACATGTATCTAGTGGACTAAAAAGCAACTAATTGTATTATTCTTGTAGGCTACAAAAAGCTGAATTAGTATTTACAAAATCAATCTTTTACAGAATAACAAATAGATACTTGGTGTCCGTGTTTTGATACAATATTGCCACACAAAACATCACGATACTATGCTGTGTCGACCTTTTCCCCCACCCCTGGTCCTGTTTGTGCATGTGTGAGTATGTCGAGTGTTTTGGTGTAAAACAACGGAGTGAAAATTGAATTTCCCCTTGAGGGACTAATAAAGGAATGCTTTCTTTCTTTTGCTGCATAATGTAACTCAGTGTCAAGACTGCGTAGCTGTCAGAGACGAACAACATGTAGTGGCATGGTGCTTAACAGGTTGCCTAACCCAATATCCCCTGAGACTAGGCTAAGATGAAAGGGCAAACAACCGGTTTTCTTTGCTCTTTCTTCTCTCAGGAGGGCAAGCAGAGCCGCACCCTGCCTCTGACCTGACTTTGGCCTCCCTGCATGTCTCGCTAAGGGGCCCGTGGTGGTGTGAAGGGCGGAGCCCCTCCTGCAGGCAAAACGAGAGTTCAACTCACCTCACACTGCATCAGCCTCAAAGACCTCACATATGGTGGGTAACAAACAGGTGTTAGACAACATGTCGTTTCACTATTTATGCAAAAAAAAAGGCTGACCTGGAACACTCAGGTTTGAGGCTGAATTCATTAGCTGTTGCCCTGGGAGGAAACAAACAATCTGTATGCAGCACTGTGGTTTCCCCCCTGAGGTTTGAGCAACTCTTATTTCTGCTACCAGCAGAAGTGTTATGGGTGGTGTAGGGATGGTGCACTGTTTTGTCTTTCTATGCTGATTTCTCGGTCAGAATCCCACTCACCCCTCTCATGTAACTTTGTGTGTCTGCGTGTGCAGTTCAACACCCAGACCGACATACAGGATAAAAATATAGCGAGTGCCACGGCTGCTCACTCGAGTGAGATTCCTTGACTGTGTGTTTGTGGGTTACACACACATGCAGAGCTCCAATTTTGGCAACTAGTTCATCCCACTACCGTCTCCTTGGCTGAGGAGTCACAGAGAACAATAGGGCCTCTGTCTTCAATGAAGTAAATAGCAAAAACACTTTACATAGTTACAGTCAAACCATTGCAGCACTGCCCTGCAAAGGATCGAATTAATCTTATTATTCAAGCCTCTCTGCTTCTCCGTCTTGCTGAGGCGCAGTTCCGACTTCAAGATGAACTGGTTTGCTGACTACACTTGAAATGACCTCATCTAATATTCTCTTTGATACAGAGAGGACTCATTTCTCCTATGCTCAGCACATAAGTAACTGTGTTTATTCACTCCAAGTTTGGAATATTGGAACTAATATAAACTTGTTGAGCTTGTTGGAGAGCAGTGTTAGAAGTTGAAGGCAAAGAAACCTGCCATGCAAAAACACAGGCCTGTGTGCATGTGTGTTTGTGTGTATGTGTGTGTGTGTGTGTGTGTGTGTGTGTACAGATGTTCAGGGATCAGGTAGCTGTATGAAGAGAGAGGAGGCCCCAGCAGTACCTGCCTGTACCACCGCTCCCCACATAAGCGATCATTTATCCCATTAGCAGGGAAGCTTCTCCTACATTACCATGCTATTTAAAACAAAAACAAGAAGACACTTTGCTTCCACAGCCCTTGCCAAAAACAGCTCATATTGACACTGCTGCTCTGTACAAAATATGCTAGCTCTCCTGTCACCTCCCAGCGCTTTCCTGGAGGGACAGTACAATGCTAGAAATCTAACATTTCAATTCCATTTTATTGCAACATTTACATTTGAGATCCCCCCTAGAGAATGTTATGGCAGTGGGCCAGCTGTTGTTCCAGCAGTCTCTACTTCCAGGAAGAGTCCAGAGAGGCTAGTAGACAAAACAGAGGAGAAACCTCCCAAAGCTGCTGTTGCTAGCTAGGCTTAAGGTTAAATGCTTGTAGCAACTGATTAAAACAACTGCCAGATAACATAAGCTTGCAATATGTGCTGAAATATGTCTTTAAAGTCCAAAATATGTTCACTGCACAGCTTTACATTCACTTCAACATATGAAATTATCAAAGTGTGTCTTTAACTGGGACTTATACACAATCAGCTTAGAATTTAGACACTCTCAAAACTCTTTTCAATAATGGTGAATAGTGACTAATAGAGACCTGGCACTGCGCATTTTGTTTTGGTGAACAAATTTACCACTTACAAATTCCCAAATACCACAACAATGAGACTGAACCAAAAACAGGGACTCTGACCATGGCAAGCTAACCTGCACCTGCTGTGCCATTTGTCATAACCTTGGCTATACGAACTTCACTCAAGGCCCAAACAAATTAACTGATACTAAATTTAATGTCTGCCGTTTTTAATATACAGGATGCTTTTCAGAACTTTTTCAGGCACCTGAAAATGCACTCAAAGAGGTCAGTTGCTTGGTAACGTGACAGTTATTGTTCGCACCTGTGGACGGTTAGCAGACAAGTTTCGCTCAGCATCAGCTATCTAAAGTTAGTTTGGAAATAGCTTTGACTAAAGGAGGTAAACGTGATTAGATCACATACACACCTTTTCATGTTTTAATCAAGTGCTCCCAAGGACAATTTGAGGGCAGTATATGCTCTATAAGGCCAGGCTATGCTATGCTATGCTACACATTGCTAAACTAGGCTACTGTTACTATAACTAAGAAGACCAGAGGCTAAAGTAGTCCACTAGTTACAAAAGGAAAGGAGAGCTGATATTCCCTTCTCTGTAAAAACAGAGAGAGGATGGAAAAGAGTAAAGGAACAGAGGAAAAAAGCAAAATGGGGTGGAAAAAAGAACAGAAATTACTGAAGTATAAACAGTTAGTGGCAAGGGATCAAGTCTGAAAAAGAGCAACAGTCAGACAGACAAATAGACAATTTCTCAGATAAAACTCTGCTTATCTAAAAGAGCATGAAGACAAGCTGCTTTGTTTTTTAGCCTGGTCACCATCAGTCTATCTGATGGGTCTTAAAAGGTGCCATTAGCTGCAAAAGGTCAGGGAATTTTCACACCCCAAGGAGGACCATGTCAATGTTCTTACTGAAGATAGAACATGGATATCACCGAAATAGTTTCACATGACAACATATGCATGGAAAAACGCAGAGAAAAAGAATAATGAGAGGGAAGGCAACAAATGACTCCTCTTGTGCCGCAAGCCTTCCCACCGCTTCCTGAAGGCCATGCAGAACAGCTCTGAATGCATGCACACACAGTTACAAACACGGAAAAATGGAAGGAAAGGGAAGAGATTGGGAGGTTTGGGAAGAGAGAGGGGTCTCCATTTCCTCTCGCCAAATTTGCTTTGGCAACTCTTTCCGTGGGAATGGTTAGAGACCAGCTCCTCTCAGCCGGAGAGAGCCAGGGATCGGCCCACCGAGGAGACGGAAAGCTCAAAAGCGTAACATGGAGATGGGGGGAGGGGGGTAAGTAAATACAGCTGGACTTTTCCATGGCTTTTCCTTTTCCATCCTTTCCTTGGCTTTTGCTGTTTATAGAGGGATCAAATGCTTACATTAACATGCTACACAGATAGGTTGGATGTGTGCAATGTAGTGTCATTACCAGGCTGTGAAATTAGTCTTCAAAGACCAATATCATTGAACATATCTGTCTTGCAATGTGCAACATCTAAAATCTGACAATTTTCAGCAGTGCCCAAGTGACACTGGATTGTCTTGGCCAATAGAGTGGTGCAGGATTGAGTCCTGTACCACTCTGGAAATTAGTTAATGTTTTACCACTCCTGCTTTCCTCGTCTTAAATTCAATGGGTTTTTGGTTAGATAGCTGAAATAAGGTCTGTGGTTATCACAAACCTAAAAGACTTTCATGGTCTGTTCTACGACATAAAATACATCATTAAATACCCCACTGTGAATTTTGATAATTCAATTTACTCCATTTTTAAAGTTGTTCCAATCCCTGCTCATACACGAATGGACATTTCCATTGATCTGGGTGTGTGTGAATATGTGTGCATGCATTTCTGATTGTTAAGTCTATGAAAGTGTCTTAATGCTTACTACTTGATAATAATTGATGATAACCTAAACCTTTATAATAACTGCTGCTAATGAGTTCCTTCAGTATTTTTGTTTGTGGTTAAAAATTAAAGGTCTGTGATTTAGTTTGAACAATTTTTGCAGTTAAAGTATCAACTATTTTCATAATTATGTTTGGAAGAAGGTTGTAGGCTCGAGTGAGGGCTCTTTTCCTTACATTGGTGCAAAAAGCTGCCCTGGTTTAGAGGAGGCCAGATGTGAATCGTGGGTAATGAGGGAAGGAGTGCGTCTGTGGAGGATTGGGGAATGCGGGGCATAGGGCATATTTCTGCTTGGTGTGTAACGTGCCCTAAGGTTGAGGTTGTTTGTGAAAGGGTTAAATTGCATGGCTGAGCAGATACATAAATAGCACAGGGTTGGAGAAGGGGGGCATGGACGCTGCTGCTGCCTGCTGGCGTGGAGGGGTGGAAGGAGAGGGCATACATGCAGACATATACACACACACTGAGTTTAAATTCCAAGTATTACTTATGGGGCACAAGCAGGCAGTTCGGGTACCCCAGTCCAGACTGCTGCACATGAGTTAACATGTGACAACCTAGCCAAGAGCGCTGTGCACACGCGCGCGCGCGCACACACACACACACACACACACACACACACACACACACACACACACACACACACGTGTATGTTTGCACACTTGTTCGAGGTCACACTAACGTACACACATGTTCACACAAATGCAAACAGACCAAGAAAAAGCCAACCCGCCTACTACCACACATCAAAGGCAGAGGCAGAGTGAGGCTGCAGACAGGGCCACATCCCATAATGATAAATCACATCCAGACACCTAGGACAAACTCTCAACCCTTCTTAACTGCACTAAGATGGACACCCCAAACAAGACAGATGACTGGGCCTCCCTGCCCCACATCCTTTGAACACACACAGGATGTTTTCACTAATCTGACGGGATTAGGACAGGTTTACCTTCTCTGAGATGATGTAAGACCAGAGCAGATCAGAAATCTGACATGCAGAACCAGTTTCTTACTCAGTTCCATGACAGTTACCCATTTGCTTTTATTGTACTTAATAGGCTAAAAGATCGGGGCAGACTTCCTACAAATGGAACAGTCAAATGGCTAATAATGGTTCACCATATTTTGAAAGCAGCAGTGTCCTTGCACTTTCAGTTTGCCGTGCATGGATCCTCCTGTCAGAGAGGAGGATAAGGGGGATTTAAGCGAGGGTGGGGGCTTGCAGTCAAATCCCCTCTCATCTTACAGACATCATTACGCCTGCTAAAGCCTCATCCCTGGAGCCCTCCACCAGGGACTGGGACAGACCACCAATTACAGTCTTAACCTCAAATCGTGCCTTCTCGGTCTCTATCTCTCTGACACCTATAGCTGGAAGGGGGGTGGGGGATGATAAAGATGCTGCCTCATGGGAGACATTGAAAGCCGCCACCATTACAGACATTATCTGCTGAGGTGGAGTAAGACAGTGTTTCCTTAACATAGAGCAATCAATGGTTCACCAAGACAGTTCTACCATGGCTACAATGCATTATAAATAATGGAAATTCCATTGACATCTAAAAGTAAATCTTATAAAGCTGCACTGAATGGTACACAGCCCAGTTGTCACAGATATTGTGGTGAGGAGTAGACTGAAAAGATATGAAAACCTGATCTTATTCTTGACATGAAGTCACCACCACTTGGACAAGCTAGTGTGGCTAGTTAACAAGAGCCACTGAAGTTGCCATCTTCAGCTACAGCAGCTGTTCACCATCATATTATATCCAGAGTAGGGATGTCCATTTCCCTTAATTTTGCTTTTGACAGACTGACACCCATAACTAGTTATTTTTTAAGAAAAGGAAAAAAGCAAAAGCAAAATGATGTGAAATACAGGAGGTGCCAGGGCTCAACATTAATGCTTACCGACTAACTGTTAACCGCTGACATCCCTAATCCAAAACATCTTCATCATCAGTAAAAAAACCTTTCTGGAATACATAAATATCCCACCTTAAAACACAATCCTCTGTCCAATAAGGTTCTAAATTACTAGAGACCTATCCAGACAAGTATTTTGGTCTGTAATCAATACTGTATGTTTAATATATGAGTGATGGTAGCAGCTCATCAAATAGAAAGCAAGAGTGTTGAAATCACATGCAAATAAAGTGCATAATAAGCACAGGATTAACAAGGTCTGTAGTGCAGCAGAACGGGATGCAGCCTGGTCTCGTAAGACCTGATTTTCAGTTCAGCTAATGTGTACAGTATACAGCTACAATATAAATAAAAAGGCTCATGGGATGATAATTTCACAGATGGAGTGGTGTGCTGTGACTCAGTTGCTGTAACTGAATCGTTGATAACATAAACAACCCTCCAGCGCTCCAGACAGCCGAGGTGACATGATGGTTTGGAGGATAATGGAAGGTGTGAATCTAACAATGTGCGAGTCTGTAAGGGTCCTCTTATACCCACATCCAACTGCCGTCCACAGGAGCACCTGGAGGAGTAATGAGCCATAGTAAACAAGGTAGGTCACTGGCTCAGAATGAATGAATAAATATATGTGTGATTACCCAGTTGAGCCATGTGCGACTGTGTTTACAGCTTAACTGTAAGCACAGTGAATTGGTGTGGCAGAAATGCTACTGGAAAACACATAGTATTTCATATTAGGAAGTGGAACAGTTTTGGCACTGTAACTAAGACTCCATCCAAACCTCTGCTACAGTGACAGTCGAAGCATCAGCTACAGTGACAGAGCTGGCACACTTTTTTATTGGAAAATCCACTGCTGTCCCTTAGCAGCTCCATGCACTGGACTCTATGCACTCCATGCATTTTGCCCAAAGCATGATCTGGTGAGACATGTGGGATCGAGCATTTGGGGGAGTGTCTGGTGGGATTAGGACTCTTTGAGGGGTTGACACCAGAGAAGGTCAGCGATGATAGTTAAATCCTCCAACCACTCAATTCCCATGATTAAAAAACCAGGATCCCCCTTCTTGCAGACAAGAAGCTGACCCCAAAAAAGTGAGAAATCAGCCAACTTCATCAAGGGAAAGCAGGGTTAAACCTTTGGACATGTGTAACATAGACAGACCCTATAAATATTAGTTGACCTTTGCTTTCGATACAATGTTTCGGTGGCAGTAGCTCAGTCAATAGGGACTTGGGTTGGGAAGTGGAGGGTCTCCAGTTCAAGTTCCTGTCTCGACCAATTATGGAATCTGGTACCTGGAAAGGCACCAGTCTGCCTCCTGGGCACTGCCAAGGTACCCTTGAGCAAGACATTGAACCCCCAAATGCCCGGGGCGCCTGTCCATGGGCAGCCCCCTCACTCTGACATCTCTCAATGTAATGCATGTATAGGTCCTATGTGTATATCTTTCTCTGAAATGTCTACCAAATTCAGTTCCTGAATGAGAGGCGGCCTGCCACAGATCTGTCTGCACACACCTTGCTGGGCTCAATCTGACCTTACAAGGTTTGGTTGGTACATATGCCTGGCTAGAGAAGTTGGGGCTGGACGATATGGACAAAATCAAATATCACAATACTTTTGACCAAATACCTTGATATCTATATTGCAATATATACTGTGATATACACAAATATATTTGGGGAAAAAAAAAAGCTGAAGTCTGCTTATTTTCATTTTGACATTTTTCATTTTTAAAAATCCGCAGATTACATTTGGGCTGCTGGTCAGGAATGTGAATGATGAATGCGTGGGTAAAGGCAAATAATAGAACAGCTGACCAGGCTAGTAAGTTCAGAAAATTACAACACTTTACTGTGACGCAGCCTTCAAAGGAAAGGCTCTGCCAGGGAAATACACTCATGACATTATAATATCCAAAATCTAAGATGATATCTAGTCTCATCATATCATTATACTGAAATCGATATCAATGTATTGTCCAGCCCTGATAAGAAGCTAGTTTATATGTCCAAATTCTTGTCTGTGGTCTCAATCAATTTTTCAGTTAAAACTATGAAATTCTTAAGGAAATTATGTGTGTGTGTGTGTGTGTGTGTGTGTGTGTGTGTGTGTGTGTGTGTGTGTGTGTGTGTGTGTGTGTGTGTGTGCGTGCGTGCATGTGTGTTGTCATCATGACACTAGAATTTTAATCTTTGATACAATACGTTATAAAATATCAATATTTGGTACAATTTTCTTCACCACGGGGAAAAATGGACATTGAGGGTATAGATGTTTAATTTTTTATTAAAAGCTAAATATAACAAATATAACATGACAAGAATGACTTTTCTTTTCTTAGTTAAAAGCAGAAAATGGCAGAATGTAAAGTAATTCAACTTAAAATATTATTTCTAAATAAATTATTTCCAAAAATATCATAAATGACATGATTAGTCGTGGTAAATGTGAGTAAAGCTCATAAGCTCCTCTTTATCAATGTAGTTTCTCTGTCAATGACTAACCCCTTGCTGTATGCTAAACAAATGGTCTTTGAGAGACCACAGCTCAGATGGCCAGAGGCTAAACTCCTTTTCCTTCCTGTCTGTGGGGTAGGATTAGGTCAGCCTGTCAGCTGTTTTAGACACCATGACTAGCCGCTGCCACTCTCCTAACCAGGCCTCGTCTGACAGGCCCTGCAGCCCCGGTCTGCCTGCTTTTTAGACAAACCGCTAAACACACTGGGTCCTTATATGCTGCATAAAAATGCAGCTGTATCTGTTGATGGCCGTGTTTGTTGTAGTTGGGCATTAAGTGGGCCAGTCATGGCCACACTAATGCATTTGCAGACCAGGCGGGTCAATTAGAGCGCCACACTGAGCCCATCATCCAACATAGAGAAACAGTCCCTGACACATGAGGGCTGCTGAGATGCAAGCTGTGGTCTTCAATGTTATTATGTGGAGAGACAGGGAAAAACAAGGGGGAGGGGCTGAAATGAAAGAGGTGTGCTGTGTAAAATTCATATACTGCCTTTATAGTAGCTACAATAATGCAGGCTGCAGAAAATGTCTGACAGGAACTGTGGATTGTAGAGCAACAATATGAGACACAGAAATTGCATTTTCACGATATAACGGTATAACAGAATTGTCATCAGAATGACCTTTAAAGTAATGAAAATTGTATAGTTATTTTTGGTTGAACAACTGTTTTATCGCTGTAACTTGAAGCTTCAAACTTAAAACCATTTCTTCAATGAAAGTATGTTTAAAAAGTCTCCCTTCTGAAAATAACTACAATAAAGGTCAGATTCTCCGTCTAGTTGAACTTTTTTTCACTATCATTGATAATAGGGATGCACAACAATATCTGTCATTGGCATTGGCTAATGTAGGCTTTAAAATGAACTATTAGAATCAGTCAACATGCTTTTTCTTATTTTGTACAATTAGTAAATATTACATACATACAGGAAGAGCATTGTATTACATGTTTATATCTGCTAATGGGCCATTACGATAAGCGTATTCATGCATAATAGTGTTAATTCAACTACAGAAGAGACGTGATGATCGCTAAAATTAGGTAGGGAAAAAAGTGGATCAATATCGATATTGGTTATTGGTCAAATAAATTGTTATATATCAGCATATCGGATATCGGCAAAAAAATCCAATGTCTTGCATCCCTAATAGATAAGCAAATGTCCACGGTATGGTAACTATCAGTTTTCATATCACCACATACCTTGAAACGAGTGTACCTAGTCCTAAACACCACATTTTCAAACTCTACGCCCTCAACTTGTACTAGAGACTTTCTGGTTAAAAATCTGAAGTCTCGGGGCCCTGACACACCAAGCCAACAGTTGGCCATTGGTCTACATTGGGCTGTTGGTGAGCGTCCATTGCTCTAGTCGCCGCATTGTGTCTCACACCACTGCCCCTTATCGGCCCCTGAAAGTAAAGAAAGAGCTAAAGTCAAGAGGGAGTGAGAACAAGACAAACTTGTCTAGTATTAGGGATGCACGCAATTAGACGTCTAAATGATTAAATGTCTGCCATCTTGCTAGTCAGCCCAGAAATATTATCGGTGTGGAGACTTATTTCCTTTCACGCAGACACAGAGCTTTTTGACCGAGAGTTGACAACATCAAGCGACGCAGCAGGGGGCCTTCGTTGCCACTATAGGTCTCTTGACATCAGTATGGCGTGTGTGTGACCCAATCCAAGATAAGTTGATGAAATCACCAGGGTTATTTTTTGTCAAACTTTAGAAAGCTCACCCCAGGCCACTGTAGCCCTTGTGTAAATATTTACAGGCAGTGTAGTACTTCTTGCGACAAGTAAACAAATTCAGTGAGCAAATTAGGCTCTTGTATCCTGGCTTTTGAATCACTCTGGTTTTCACTAGAACACATAATGACATGGACGTGGCAAGGGATGCATCTGTTAAGTTCTCCTATATTTCAGTCCTTCCCCCAATAATATATCTAACAGAACTTTCATCTGCAGCACAAAATGCTGTCAAAACTATTATAGTTTTAGGGAGAAGACCCCTGCTTAGAGTGGCAGCGGCATGACTCCAGCACAGGCAGCCCCTCACTTCCTTTTACATTTAGAGCATAGCACAGTCAAGCAGATGTCTTAGCAGGCAATCCCAACTGCGTTTGACAATCAGCTATCCCCCAGTAAATACTGTGGTATCATCAAGGCAGGGCAGGACATCAGACAGCAGTGGATTAGCATTAGCACTGTTTCCATCCATTAAAAGCCCTCGCAATTACAGTTTCTGTCAAGTGAATACACCTAAGCACAGCAAGTGATTGCCTTCCTTTCACTCAGACAGTTTAATGGTATGGAGATAAGAAGGTTCATGTTTTTGTTTTGTTTTGTCATATTACCGTTTGCAGGAGGACTGTATTTGTATCTGAGCCCTGGCGCTTTAACAGCATTTACTCATCTCACTTCCAACCTTGAAAAAGAGCTGAGAGGCTGACGTTGCCTAGACAAACAAGTATACAAATGGTGGTGTGTCAGACAGGAAGTTTGCAATCACAGGATAAAAAAAAAGAGAAGTGTTTCAGTGAGAGACATTAGGTCATGTCCTCCTAAGTGGTGTGTCTTGGGGACCTTTAAGAAGAGAGACACCAGCCATGTTACTGTAATGCTGCAGCAGGAAACTAGGAAATTACAAGTCATTAACCAGCAGACTGGAGTTCCAGCTAACACTTGAAATATTTATCCCACAGGGGACAGAGCAGAGAGCATGGGGAGCTCCATCCATGCTGCATCCATAAAGGTATTTTAGAGAGAAAAAACTGTCCAGGCAAAGTCCCAAAACTGTCACACACATTTTCCTGGGGGTGACAGACTCTCCAGTGAGACTCTTGACACACCAAGGTGAGAGAAAATGGCTGCCACTGCACACACGTCGCATGTACCAAAGTCACATCTCGGTGTCTGCGGGGCTTTGTCTACTGGCTTACTCTGGGAGTGGAGGCATAATGGTCTGGGTTGTTAGCGAGCACTCCAGTTGTGCTGTGATGGGAATGTTTTCGACAGCTTTCAGACACTTGGCACTAATGATGTTCTGCATGCCCTATGGCCAGCTGGGATATTTTTTTCTTCTCACTCCAATCAGTGTGTTGAACAATTTTACCAGCAGCCGCGCAACTCGAAGAAACACGCCAGCTCAGCCGGTTTGCTGCTGCTCGGGCTTAAATACTAACGTGCTAAAAAATAAAGTAGATGAATCATCTAAAGAGCCTCTGTCTAAACATTCAAGTCAAAGTTGACCACAATTTAATACATGAAATAGATCAACATTGGAAGCTATGAAAAATGTTGTAAATGTAATTGTGATGCTGAACTAAAAAGGTCTTCATAGATCCAATAGGTTCCTAGGAACCTGAGACTGGAACCAGGACTCAAATCTGCCAGGGACAAATTACATTCAGTCTGTGTGCAAAGTGTCAAATACCAAAGTGGATCTACTAAAGGTAGATCGAAAAGGTTTTTCATTGAATCAATCCAAGTTTTGAATGTCGCTGGGCTCACTCTCTTCCTCATCTTTCCTTCGCTCCGCCTCCAAAGTCAGCCTAGTCATCACGCAAAATACACACACTGCTGCTTCTTGAGAGAACCACGCATGTTTCTCTCTTGATTTATGCTGATCACTAAATAAACCAGGCACCCGCAGTAACACAATGTGACCTGACCTGAACCTGAAGAAAACATGGATCCAAACTTGTGTGGGTCTTGGGTCAGGTGTTGGGTCCTGGTAGACCCGTTAAGACCTCTGATTGTGTGGATGGTGCTAATGGTGACAAATACTGGTCATGCCAACTACCTAGTTCTACCTTCAAAAGTCAACTGGATCTTTCCTGAGAAAGATCGGCAAAATGCAGACACACATATTATGTCAACATCAATTTGTCCAGGTGGCAGTCCTAAAGCAGATGACTCTGTTGAAATCCAGCAGTATATTCAATCTCTGTCATGTTGAAGCAGGGTAGCCTATGATAGGTGAGAGCCAGTCAGACAGAGCAGACAGAAGGAACGAATCAATGAGTACCAGAGGCTCCCTGCGGGCCAGTGTCGAGGAGGAGAGGGTTATTGTAAATCAATTGTCTGCCAATTCATTTCCATTGATAGCATCAGAATAATGACATGCCGTAATAAAATGGTAATCAGGGCCTTAAGCTGCAGGCGGTGGATCTGAGCTGCAGGGAAAGTGGCAGTGGCCCACACTTCCCACTCTTGCATTGCTGAACATGTGTGCACTTATTCATGTGTGGGCATGGTCAGTATTTGCTCGATGGAACATGTCAGCGCGTTGTTGACAAACTGGATAAGTGCGTGTGTATCTCGCTGTATGCGAGTGTGCATGAGGAACATCTCACGTGCGGCACAGCCTCTGATTTAATCCCTGAGATATGCGGCCCAACGACAGCGGCAGATGGCTCGGTGAGCAGATTAAAATCTCAACAGCTCACCTCGCGCCAACCCAAACAGACACAATTTAAGTAAGTAAGTAAGAGGAGCTGAGACAATTACCGCACATTTCCTAACAGCCAGGGGGAAGGAGAAAAAAAGACAGAAATGATGTTTAGATGATTTTGTTTGGCTCTTAAGGAACCACAGACACCCTAAACCCCCTCTAATCAATGGCAGAGGGAAGCGATATTAAAACCACGGGTCACAGCTGAGGTCAAACCTCATGAATCAGCATAATTGGATGAGATATGGGTGTTATGACAGGGCGAGAGAAGACAGTAATAAAATGGAGGTCTTGTTTGGTCAGAATGTGGGTGGCAAGGTAAACAACTGTGCTTCATTGTTGTGGTGACTATTAAATGTGGGGCAGATTACAATGAAGCCGGCTGACTAATCACCCTTTTCCACCACAGAAACTTAACGAGCCAAAACCAAGACATCCCATAATCTGACCTGACCCACTGGTACTATATGCTCTTCCTTTCTATAATATTCTACACACAGGGTACTGACAGATATTTGCCAATAAAGAGGCAAAGGCTGGACTAAGTAGATCACTAGATCCTGTTTAGTAAGAAAGTGAAGATAGTGGGTGTTGGAAAGACAAGAAAATAAAGGCTGATTTACATTTGTGCGTAGGTTCTAAGCAAAGCCTTTACCATGGCCTACACACGTTGGCTACAGAGTTGTGAGCATTTTTACTTGTGCGGTGTGTCTGTGTCACTCCACATACCCATTAGTAGTGGGGTTTCTGTGAAGTGCTACAAAGTTTGATTGATGTAAAACCCGCCTAAAACAAAGATTTAACATGGCTTAATAGAGACAATTTCAATTACAAGTACACAAATCGGCTTCATTTATAACTCACAGGATTCAAAGACAAAGCACTTGTCTTTTGCTGGACACATTTTCTCATGCTTATGTTATTAGCACAAGCCTATGGCATCGTATATTGTAAATTAGCCTAGCAGCTAGTGGAGTTTTCCTCTACTCACATGGAGCCAGGGACAACAGTAACATTTAACATAGATAACCTGAGGAAATTCAGCTCCATTACAACTCACAAGGTTTGCCAACAAAACAACTGTCTTATACCAGACAAGTTTTCTAAACAAATACAAAATGCTATTTGCATAAGTCTATGACATTTTACATTGTATAAATTAGCATGGCCGCTAGAGTTTTTCTCTACTCACATGAAGCCAGGATAAATCACACACAGGACCTAAAATGCTATTTTGTGAAGGCTTCATTGTCTTCACAATGTATTGTTTCTTCTCTGTGAAATAAAAGCTTTGTTTCCACTGAGGGCATTAGTTTTCAGCGTACAAAAATAAACAGCAGGTCACTGCAACGTGTAATTACATTTCTAGGCAGGTGCACGTCAAGCTACGACGTACGGTATGTATCTACGCACAGCCTTCGCCGTAGGTATTCTACGCATTAGCATTTAATTTGGAGATCAGTTTGAAATCAAACTCTTGCTGCCTCAGTGCCTCGAACCCGTGTTGCTGCAATCTTGGTTTTGGGTCTTGCTCTGGATGCATACAACTCTTAACAGTTATTGTTGGGTTCCCATCCAAATGTAGCGCAAATTTTAACAAAAAATAAAAGATAAAAAATAAATAAAATAAAATGTGTAATCATGTGCTTTTCCATCCGCTACTGCTATGCAAACATTGGGAGTTGGTTTATCAAGATAAGCAGTAGGTGGCACCAGTATTGGCCATACTGTGACATTTAAAAATCAAACATGGTAATATTGTGTAAATAACCCAGCACCTCTTAAATCATTTCTGTTTCTTTCTGTTCTCGCTTTGTCGCTCTTCCCCAGATGCCATTGGTGTCTCTTTTCACTATCTGCTGACTGTACCTGCTCTTCTGTTTGCTCTTCTACAGTTATGATTACAGACACTCTGCCTCCTACACTCATACTCTGAGCGTAATCTATTTGCCAAAAAAAGGGAGAAAACGTACAATGAAGTTGAATAATAAACAAAATTAAAAATGACTTCGACTGAATTTGACTATTGCAATAATATCATTATTGTGAACTCTTTTGGCCACAATAATTGTGTAGTGATTATTTTGTGCCAGCCCTAGTTCTCCTGTTCGGTGCCACTTTAAAGACCAGCAGTCAAAATTCAAATGAAGGTAAACAATAGATGTATAATATCGGAGAGAACACTGGACAATGGAAATAGAGTACAACTAATATTGAAGGTCTGCTGACAGCCCTGTGTGCATACTCAAGTGTTCCAGCAATGCGTACTGTCATTGCTGTGGTCTATGTAATGACAGTACATCATGACTGTGTGTCATCATTTATTCTCTGAGTGTCCAATTGAACTTGGTTGCACCTTTAATTCGACATACCAATTTTTTTTTTTTTGCAATATTTTGAGGATTTTTTTCTTTTCTTTTCTTTTTGACATTTTTATTAAGGATCTTTATTTCACATAAAAAGAGGTGGATGGAAATGCACCTTTTATTTCATTTAGTCTCCAACACACCTCCAAAAAAATGAGAATGAGCAGTGGCTAAGAACAACTCTATAGCTTCTATACAAGGAATAAAAAGGAAGGACAGTGCAAAAGGAAAAGAAAAGGGAGGAAAAACAAATGACAGGATGTTGTGGTTGTGTGTGTGTGTGTGTGTGTGTGTGTGTGTGTGTGTGTGTGTGTGTGTGTGTGTGTGTATGTGTGTGTGTGTGTGTGTGTGTGTGTGTGGTGGTGGAGGGGTAGCAGTTGCTCTTCTTTCCTCACTGGAATCTGACTTAATTAAAAAGGATTGGTTTTACAGTAAGTGTGTGCCTGAGGGGAGCAAACATGTTCTGAAGCGCGGCAGCCATGAGGGGAACGAGATGGGGTGGGATGCTTTCGAGTACTCTTTTCCTTTCACGCTCTTCAAAAAAGAGTTCTCTACAGTACCACAAGATGTTTTTTCTTATATGTGAATCATGACAGAACGTTTAAATGGTGCAGTGAGGCAGGAGTTCTCAAACATCCCAGTAGTTCCAGAGATCCACATTAGACCCAACTAAATGCTAAGAATCCACAGCTGTCGATGTAAGGTGCATGTACAGAGCCACACTGCTGACTGAAGAACCTGCTGTATGTTCTTCAGCTTTTATTGTTGCCACAACAAAGTGTAATACCCAGAATGTATGTCTGTGTATTTGTGTGTGTGTGTACACTGGGCCTGCATCCAGCTTCTGTCCGTCTGACGGATGATGGAAGCCTTTCAGGTGGGAGAACTGGAGCCATCACCACGGCAACCAGTAAACCCATGGCTTTTGTAGAGAAGTGTAGACTAAACTGATGATACAGATCAGGCCCCAGTGTGACTGATTCTCTATAACCGAAGTCACCTGACTGACACACACACACGCACACACACAGACACAGAGCAGGGATCTCTGCAACCTGCCAGAAACAAGCCGTACACTGTTGTTGTTTTTTTGGTGAGTGACATCTGTTTGCTCGTGGATTTGGCTAGATTTTCAGTGTGTGTGTGTGTGTGTGTGTGTGTGTGTGTGTGTGTGTGTGTGTGTGTGTGTGTGTGTGAGAGACTGCATGCGTGGGAGAGTGCTGACTGCACACACACACACACACACACCGACAGCGTGAGTAGAAGGGCAAAGAGACTGCAAGTGACTCACCTCGCCTGTTTGCAGACAGGCAACACTAGCCTGGCCATAAGAAGTGTGTGTGTGTGTGTGTGTGTGTGTGTGTGTGTGTGTGTGTGTGTGTGTGTGTGTGTGTGTGTGTGTGCGCGCGCCCCAACATACATTGCTGTGCCTCTATGTGCCAATATGTGCTGACTATCTTACTCCTGGACTCAGTAACTGTGTCTCCACTGTGTGTGTGTGTGTGTGTGTGTGTGTGTATGTGTGTGTGTGTGTGTGTGCGTGTGTGTGTGTGTGTGTGTGTGTGTGTGTGTGTGTGTGTGTTGGCAAAGTTTGTGTGTGGGAGTTCTTTTACTGCAGGTGAGCTGCATACCACAAGCTGAGCTTCAGATAGATGGACTGATAACAGACAAGCAGGTACGGGCATGAGACAGAGACACACACACACACACACACACACACGCGCGCGCACACACACGCACACACACACACACACACACACACACACACGCACACACGCACAGATGTGAAATGATGAACAAAGAGATTTGATGCAGCTGTACATACAGCAGACTGGCGGAAAAAAAACAAAAAAAAAAAACAAGAGCACTTTGATTTAGTCTAAACATTCGATTTCACACACCTGCAGACACACACACACACTTCCGTAACACACCCATACACACACCAATCAAGGAAATGGCAGAGTAGAAGTGGCAGCCTCGCACTCACAGCTGACCTTTCACTCACTTCAATCTGTTAAATAAAATGCACCCCATCAATCCGCCTTTGACACTGCTAACATACCTCATCTCTCATTCACACACATTCTCACACACACACACACACACACACACACACACACACACACACACACACACACACATTCTCACACACACACACACACACACACACAGTATCAATCACATGTCAGCATGTGCTAATGCACCTCATATTTCATTCATGGAGAGGAAATGGCATGAATAAGCAACAGCTCTGTTCATGCTGAAATGTGGGATTAGCACTGTTAACTGAACTGAACCTCACACCATATCTGAATGGACTTCAGGCAGTAGAGGGAAGCAATTACAGGACAATTTCCACTCAGTGGACATGTTTGCAAGATGCTGCATGTATTAGTTTTCCATACTTGTGCTGTGGACACACTTGGCACCCCTAAATTATTGAGGTTTGACACAAAGTCGTAACTATGGCGGTGGAGTTGGTGGAAAGAAAACAACAATAAATTACCTTTATACGACACTAAGAACATATATATAGCAGCAAACAACTATTTGCTATGTAAAGATATAGTATAGCAATGGTGTCATGAGCAGAGGATGAAGTCACACGTGCATGTTAGTCTATGTGAGTCCTGTGTGCGTGTGTGTGTGTGTGTGTGTATTCCACTTGCAAGCTAATCACTGCTGCTCTGCACTGTGCTCATACCCCAGTTACCACTGATGTCATAACAGCATTGTCTCGAAAGTGTAGTGCCCACCCTCCAGTTCCATCCTGATTTAACAGTTAGCTTTGTCAGCACTGTTGTAGTTGTTAACACTGTTAGCATCCTTAGCTGCTAGTCGCTTGCTCAGCCACTTCCATGTTGAGAGCCATCTGCAGATGCATGATGAAACTCGGTAAAATGATTCATTTGGTGAACCAGAATTAGATATTTACAGAAGAACCAGGCAAATCTGTTCATTAAGACACAGGTTGCAAACAAATCCTCCGTTTCTGCATAATCTCTAAATTAGGTGAACTGTATTCACCTCTATCTATTTTCAGGACAGCTAATCATGCAGTCTCGCTATTTGCAGACTTTGTAAAGAAATATATTGAGCAAATCAAAACAATTAAATGAAATTTATGTGATTCACCTTCTCCATTCAGTGTATCATTCTAATACAAACCTTCAAACTTGAAGTTATTCTGATAATATTGCTGTTACAAGACTGTTCTGATATCGCAGCTTCATTATGTATAAGCCTTTGGAAGACCTGTCAGTCAAACCCTCTTGCTTCCCTTGTTTTAGAAAAGCTGCAGCTTGAGAGACAGGACTTTTCTCAGCCTCCATTTTCATTCTATTTGACTCTGTTTATTCGCTGACTGGCGAAAGAGGCTGTTAGTGCTCTGCCTTTGCTTCACTGTTCGGTCTACTGCACATATACTTCCTTCTGTCGTGTCTTGCTCTCTGTGATTCCACACCCTCCAAATTCTTGGAATCGAGTTTCCTTGTTACCCCGCCGCTGCCCCCCTCCCCGTCCCTGCACATGCCTTTTTTTTTTATTCCTTGTACTAGTCAAGTCTGGCTTGGCCTGTGTTTTTCACCATAGAAACCGACATAACAGACCAACACAGCCAAGCTCAGGCTCAGCAAACAGAGACCAAATAAAATCCATCATTCAGTCGGTGTGTGCGAAAGCCTTTTTTCTTTTCCCCTCTCTCTCTCCTTAAGGCACTCACGCCTTATTTTAGAGCAGTTCCAGCAGGACAAGGAGGGTGGGGGGCTCGAACAAAGTTTTGAACATAGACGTCATTCGGCAAATCGCCTGCTGAAGGCAATAAGCATTTCAACGTGCAAGAATAATAATCCAAAACCCCATGAAGAAACCATATAAATTCTTCCAACATTACGAAACCTGCAAATGTATTAAGCTAGACAATACAATAACATCTTCAGAAGATTCCTATAATGTTTATTTTTATGATTATGTTACTGACAACTGCATCACCTGGTGATATGTGACATCACGTGCAGCATCATTTATGATGCAATTTGATATTTCTTCTCATGTTCAAATTATCCAGACCAGCTACTACAGGGTGATTTTGTACAAATCCTTTGTGCTTACAACAAACTCGCTTTAAAACTGCAGAGCTGAAACTCCCCAGCACATAAATGCAACTAAAACCTACCAATTTGGTCCCATTCTTATGATGTAATCCCCTAAAATGTCGGATATTTGTTTTAGTTATGTAAGCCCTCGGCCCCTCCACTGGGTCTGCCAGATGGAACAAATGACGAATCTCAGACGTTTGGCGTTTCCTGGCCAGAGAAGCAGGGGAGGGCTGACTTCCAAACCATTTCCTAAGACGCAAACTGTTCAATGAAACCCACACATATCCCAGAGTGTCTGAATCTGTGGAAAACAACAGCAGATAAAAGAGGCTCTGCCTTCGCCTCTTTCTCACTGTAAGTGGGAAATCACATGTGGTAATGCCAATGCAACCATCAAATTATTGCAGATTATTGTAAGCTGCCAAAAGCTTTGTAGCTGCAGGTTTCCCAAAGCCAACTGTAAGACTTTTTAAGACCTCATTAATGCAAGATGGGGTTGTATTTAAGACCAATTTGAGAACAAAATGAAAGAAACAAAGCTGATGAAATATGGATTTCTGGCAATGTATCTGCTGGGTTTTTAGCATTGACAAATGGATTTCCAAACCACGAACCAACAGAACAATTTCTGCTGGTCACCAGGCAGGATGTACTAAAGTTGACAAATAAACATATCATGAAACGCTGAAAAATTAAACCAAGTTTGAAAAAGCTGAACACTTTTCAAGGAACTCTGGACAAGTCTAAGTCCAAGTCTAAGTCAAGACAGGCAAGTCCAAAGTCAAGTCCCAAGTCCTAGATTTTGTGTTTTGAGCCCTATACACTGACACACTCTTCAGCAAATGTTTGAAGTGTGAAAAAGCTGAAAACCTTTCAAGGAACCAAGGATATCAGAGGTTGGGCCAATTCATTATTTTAAAGTCACGAGTAAGTCTCAAGTCTTTGTACTCAAGTTCCAAGTCATGTCTAAAGTCAAGTCCCAAGTCCTAAACTTTGAGTTTTAAGTCCTACACAAGTTATAATACGCTTTTCAGCAAATGTTCTGTCATTTTAACACCAGAAAAGTAATATATTAAATTTACAAAAATCATGAATGCTTTTTAAAATTTGTATTACCTGAGCTCTGCTTGTGCTGCTCACCCTATTGAATTTATCAATGCTTCCCCATTATAGTATAGATTTACTGTAACTCCACCTCATCGTCTGTCCAGTCAAACGTTCGTGCGGTTGCCATTTTGTTTATTTATACATCGCCACTCTGTAGAAGGAAGCGTAAGCGTCACACCGCCAACTACTGGCCTGGCATGTATACTGCAGCTTTTTTGGTCATTTTTGCAGTCCGTGATCCATGTGCACGGTGATTGTTATCAAAACCTTGTCATCTAAACGTGGAACTTTTTTCATAATGAAAATGAAAAACGTTTCTGTTTTCAGTGGATCGTTTTCGTGTAAACATGGCTTTAGAGTATTTAACATAATGTTGTGGTCGTTGGGAACGCTCTGGAAACCTACACTTTGAAGTCTTGTAAATATAAATAATGTGCTTTTGTTTTTACGAAATCCACACACTCATCCCTGTGTGTGTGTGTGCATTATGTTCACACATACACACACACACACACAGCCCCGGTCACTGTCAGCTGACACTGGCCAGCGCCAGGCCAATCGGCCGGCCGTCTGTCGCTCTGGACAATCAGCCCTGCTGCCCTCAGTCAACCCCACGGCCCTCTGGGATATCTGGGCTGTGAGAGAGGGAGACGAGAAAGGGAAAGGGAGGGTAAGCGCCGATGGTGGCTATAGGAAAAGTGTACGTGACACACAGACAAGAGCCAGAGAGACAGACTCTGGCAGAAGAAGTCACAGACTCTCTTTATCAGCTGCCTCTGGACTATGTCAGCTGTCTGTTAGCATCTTTCTTTCTCTCTCTTTACATATCCTTTAACCTTGATGGCTTGAGCGCTTGTGCTGTCTCTGTCTTAATTTAAAACCCCATGCTGTGACAAAACCCCTGCAGCTACAATATTTTACTATGAAATTTTTAAACGTGACAAATAGGAGCAAACTGGCTGATTTCTTTGGCTGCTGCTTCCTTTTGTTTATCTGTGTATTCCATTTGAACAAATATGAAATTTAGACTCACTTAAAGCATGTTACACTAGGCTGTGTACTCCTCAATTATCCACAGCCTTCTCTCTTGTCCAGACGCCTCCCACCCTCCTCATTCCCCCATCCTCTGCAACCATGACACAGTTACATAATTGCATTTGGTAAACTATGTGACACCCCCCTTCTCCTCCTCCCCATCGACTCCCTCCAATCTCACATCGCACTCATCAGTTATGTCTGCGGCCGAGGAGACGAGATTCCCAGACAGACTTATCACAGTCTGTTTTGTTACTGCGCTGTGGAACTTTCATCTGTTTCCTCAAAAGAAAAAAAAGTTTCCTCCCAATCAAAGATTGAATTTGCAGGCTGTCGTTTCTATGCTGAGAAACTCCAGATAAAGTTGCCTGGCTGTAATCTCCATTTTATCAGTTAAGCACAATACTGCACACAACTTGTATCGGTTGCATGTGTGTTTGTGTGCAGTCTCCTCTCGGTGAGCTTATTGGTTTTGAGCACATGAGGCTTTATCAGTGCTGAGGACTTGGCTGGCCTTCTGCTGAGGGTACAAATGCTAATGTTCATGTTGGTGACACAATGCAAGATTTCACAGATGAGACTGGATAGCACACTCCTAACCATCTCATTAAGGATAGTACCAGATGGATTTAGAAAAACACATTTGTTAATATGTTAGCTGAATTTGGGAATAGCTGGAAAAACAACTCTGTACAATAGAGCTGATTTTTTTTTACTAATTAGGTGATCGAAAGAAAATTAGAGACCATTTTAATAATCCATCACAGACTGTATATAAACATGGATGACGCCTCTCCATTTCCTCCCACTGCACAGAAATGAAGCCATAATATCCTGGATATGGCAGCTGCCATCTTGCGCTGTTGACATCTGACATCCAACTGATCCGACCACTGATAATGAGCACGCCTACTGGCACAAGTAGCTGTCAATCATGATCTCAAGCCCCCTTTTTTAATTATCAAATGACAAGTTATGACCAAACTTAGCAGAAAAACGAACACTTTAAAACACATCTGCATGATACCAACTATGGATGGGACTCATCAGAGGATCCACAATACGATATTATCATAATGCTTAAGTCACAATCCAATAATATTGTGATTTTAAATATGCTGCAATAAGGTGAATATTGCGTTAAAATATACTGCAATATATTGTGATTTATTTCCTCTTTTCAACATTAAATTATATCCCTAAAGGAAAACTTTGTCAACATCTGTTTTATCTAATAAGAAAAGTTTTCAGTCTGTCATCTTATCTCTGCCATTTTTTATAGCAGCAAAGTGTAGCAAGACTGAAAGAGCAATTGATTATATTATTTTAGTTGACTAACTCAAGTTTAATTTTCATTTATAACATTGATCATTTCTATAATCAAAAAAATATATACTTCGCACTGTGTGACGATATCATATTGCCACACAAAAATATCACGATACTATGCTGTATTTTTTTCCCCCACCCCTAATAACAACTATCTAAAATGACGTTTCAGACAGTTTGGCCCATGCTCCATCCGCTAACATTTAGGTGGCGGGGTTTACAACCCATACTGCAGCCAGTCACCAGAGGGCGATCGAGATGCTTTGGCTTCACTTTGGGTGGCTTTCGTTCATCTTTATATACAGTCTATGCAATTGATTAATAGCGGAAGAAATCTTTTAAATAAAATATGTCAAAAATGCACTGGTTCCAGCTCCTGAATTGTATTTTTTTCTGGTTTCCTCAGTCTGTTGTGATATTAAGTTAAATACCTGGATTCTGGATTTGGGAATGAGTTTTTTTAGGAGCCAGTACCTAATGGGTTCTGAGGAACTGCTATTATAAAGCTTAGGTTTGCATTCCAAATTTGCACGGCTGCAAGGGTCTGTAGGATGTTAATTCCATCAGCTGGCCTTGTTCGAAACACTCCACAGGTCCACACAAATCTCTGTGTGTACATCTTTATGCATCCCACATTTTAACAACAAATTGTATACAGCGCCTGCTTATTAGTCTTGCCACAGTAGCACTTATTAACGCAATTGCGTCACCACAGGCTTGTGTGTCTGCTACATGCAACAAAACACCTCCAATGAACGTCATCTTAGGTTTTTATATGGTCAAAAATATATCTGTGCTTCTGATCAATGTCTCAGCCTTATGTTAACATCATATTTCACCACCTCATTGCATTCCCACGTGCACTGCAATGCACAGAAAGTTAGCAAAGCATGAGCTAACTTAGCTAAATAGCACAGACCCACGGCTAGAAAAAAGAGAAAACATATGATTGGGTGATGCTTCAACACGTCATTGGAGTACCAAAAAAGTGGAGGTCAGCTGAACTTTGATTTGTAACACATTGCACCCGTCTGCTGCAACAAGTGTCGAGCACAAATTAGTAGCTTCATGTCACTAGCCTCCATTGAAAATGACTTGCTGCCTGTTGCTATGTCACTAGCAGTGTGAACACAGCATAACAGCTCACTGTGACTACTTCTCGTCCCATTACTTCCTGCAATATTTCAAACTGATCGGCTGTCAACAATTGCTGAAAATGACCACTTAATAAAAATCAACTTGCATTTTGCCAGTTGAATGCTTTTAATGTGAAGCTTAAGCAGGAGGAAATGCTCAGTTTGGATTAGCAGTATCTTGTCTTGTAAAATGTCCAGTGTAATCGGTAACATTAGAGTTGTCACAAGTTTATTATCCAGTAGGAAAATGTCCTCACTGTGGAAATCCCTACTGCACATCATGTGTGAATGTCTGCAGACACCCTCTGTAGTATAAAAAGAATCATGTTTAGAGTATACCCAGCCCTTCAGGCATTTGCAAGCTGACTTCCATATTCAGCAATAGTGGTTGTCAATTGTATAATGAAGACTTTTCAGTGACCAGCCAATGATCCACTTTGGCCCCAAGCAGTAGATATAAGCACTGCTGATGGTTTGGTGGCAGACATGTCCGATGCAGAGACTTTTGGCTCTGAATATCGATACCATTGTACACTCAGGCAAACTGCCCTGAAGTTTTTTAGGCTTCTTGTGCAAACTGTCATGACTTCTTTTGTTCAGTTTGACATAAGGCCTGGAAGCCTCAGCAATGGCGCCAAAAATTCAAGCTGGGGGGCTAATTTGCCCACTGGGACACCTCAAAAGGTCATGAACAGAGGGGAAAGTTGGAGCGCGGAAAGACAGAACATCTGTCTTTCTCTTAGAGGACGAGGGAAATAAAGTGTTGCGTCCAGAGATCAGAATGTACCAGTTGGAACTGGCAGGCCTGGAGATTTTCCACAGGCTGTACTTCCCTGAGAGGTCTCCCCATTTCCTCTACGCCTCTCTCCAGAACTCTCCTTTTTCTCTTCACTGTACAGCCTCATCAGTTTGTCTTCCCCAAGACAACATGCGAAGATAAACCTTTCATATACACACAAAACAAAACAAAGCATGGGGGGTGATGGGATGTATGAAGCCCATGTGGTGGCAAAAAGCGGAAACTGCCATTTCCTCCATTTCCCATTCCTTTTTATTTTGTCCTGTCCTGTGGAAGGGAGAACACAGCTCCATACCCGGATGGAGAAAGTTGGAAGATGAAAAACAGGCAGAAAATATCACAATAAAAGGAGAAAGGGGGAGGGAGAAGAAAGGCTTAAGAAAAATAAAAAATGTATCAAGAGCTGAGGCAGGCAGGAAGCTGCCCGTGGGCTTAAGTGCGGCTAAATTAACATCAAACTGTCTTTAGCTCAGCTGCTCACCACAAACAAGGGCCCAGCCTCTCCCCGGTGTCTCTACGACCTATAAAAAATACATTCAAAGGAAGGGAAACTTGCATGTCTCAACGCTGCCGCCAAGGTGAGACCATGCAACGGTTTGAACTTCACAGAGAATACATTAATACAAGGTCAAAGTTTACCCAGCCTGAAGCAGTAAATGTAACTGGCAGTCATGCTCACAACAGCAGATAAGCACTATGGACTGCAAATAGATGGGGTGAATTAGAATTAAGCTGAGGTGCTAATGGCCCAAGACTAATAAGGGCACTTAAGTCAATTAGGGGGAGTACAACTATCATCCTTCAACTGACTTCATCTCTCCATTTGTCTAGTTTTATGTTCACTCCCCTGCAAAGCCAATAGCTCTTAGATATTTAACCTGATTAGTCATGAAAAATGCCGACACAAGTGTATAGAACCTTGTTTCAGTGATAAAGAACAAACCATTGACTTGGAGTGTGTGTGATGGTATCAAAATAGCAGCGTCAGAGGCCTATCAACCTCTGCTATCACACTGCAAAATGGAGTTTTTAACAGGCCGAAAATATTACGACCAAAATCAAACCCACCCCTGTGAGTTATAGCCTGAACGCCGACCATCTGAGGTCCTCACATTAAATACTGAGCCCAACCAAGCTCGATCCCCCCAGAAAGCACTAGTTGGCTTCTTACACCCAGGACACACTTGTTTTGTGGCTGCGCTAGCCATGCATGTCTCCAGTGATAAAATGGACTACCTCAGTAAATCACCAACTCTCTACATTGTATTTAAGGAAGGACAGACAGCTCCCTAACCCCACCCCCTCTGTTGTGTCACCAGACCAGTCACTGGTCAAAACCCACGAGGCTACAGCAAAAGAAAAGGGAGACGATATCAATCAATCAATAAATAATATTTATAACAGAACCCCTACCCAACCCAGCCAACCGGTCCAACCCGTCGGGTTCAAGTTCAACCACTTTATAACCACATAGTAATAATAAAATATGCTCATTTATTTATAGGCGCCATTCAAATAACTCAAGGACACCTTGCATGACACTGTTATAATCAAGCAGCAATGTATCAAGACATCATAAAATCAAACTAAGCAGTGCACATGCACTGAACCTAGGTTTATGCAACTACAGTTAGATGTGAAGTTGAGTTTGTTTGTGTGTGTGCGTGTGTGTGTGCGTGCGTGCTTGGGCGGGTGTGTTTGTGTGTGTGTCTGTAGGATGAAGTCCCCCATCTAGATCTGACCCAATACCTCCCAGGCACTGGGGGGTTTAAGTAGGCAACCCAACACTGGCGAGTCTGTGCTGACCGCAGTGAGCAGCGACTCTGATCGATTTCATTGCGTAGATTAGATTTGGGGAGTGCACTAGGATGGAGCTGATGGTGTGTTGAGTGGAGGGGGTGGCAATCATCAGGCGCCTAGTTGGTCTTTTGGAGTCTGCTGGAGCCTACACACACACACGCACACAGAGGCCAGGGGGGGCCGATATCAAGGCTGGCTGGTGGTGCAGTTAGGCAGCTGTTAGTGTTTCAGAAAAAATTAGCACCAGGTTCAACTGTAAACAATGAGCTCATTCTCTCTGCTAGAGCGCCGTGCAACACACCACATCTGTTTTGGAACAAGCAGTCTTATTCAAGGCCCACACTGAGGTAATCAGCCCCCCCCCCCCCCATAAAAATCAAACTGAGAAAAGCACTTGAGAGGAACTTAAAGTCGTGTAATGCCCTGCAATGTTGTGAATCATATTTCTAATATGCATGAGTGTACTTCACCTACACTGCAGACCAGTGAGGAGATAAAGATTAATATTAACAAACCTTATATATAGAAATACTTCCTGTTTACTTGAGGGGGGAAGGGTTATTGGACTTGTAGGCTGACCCAACTTCAGATGTTTCAATTACATCACATAGGAAAGAGGGTATAAACAGGCTTTCTAGCAGAAAATACAATTAGCCTCAGCTTTCTTGGTTTCCTCCTACTTCCTTAAATCACCAAGAAGGTATTACCTGCAGATCCATAAGAGGTCTACAGCAGACTTCAAAGATGTCATCATGACAGCTCACAATAGGTCTTGACCTTTTTAAGGTTTAAGCATTTTGCAAAGTCAACCATGATTTCAATAGGTTTGACTGTAAAAATCTGCCATTACAGACCAGAACTGCTAAAATTAATTGCTTGTGACTCTGTCCCAAAATTATGCCCGTTTCCTGATCTGGTCCTGCTATGATCAGGTTTTTGCTTGGTTTAGGCACTGCTTGGTTAGAGTTATGGAAAGATCATTGTTTCGGTTTTAAAAAATTATTTCATCAAGGTCAGGGAAACTTCATGGTTAACCCATGAACTACTTTTTTAGGGTTAGGGAATGCCTGGTTATGGTTAAAAGAAATTATGACCAATCGAACATCAACTCTTGGTAATAGGGTTGTCACAATACCAGAATTTTAAACTCCGATATAAAAGACGTATATGTATAAAAAACGATTCTCAATACCACCTTTAAGTCCACTGCAAAGAAAAAAAATGTGTCCTTGGGGAGCCCGTTCTCAAATACATTCATGAAATAGAAAGTCTTCACAACACATTACTTGGTGGGGGGCGAGACGTGTTTAAATTATGTGCTGGCAACGCACAAACAATGCCAATGCAAAGTCAATGACATTCTTTTGTTGTGGTGAAAACACAAAATTATGTATAAAGAGAGCGAAAGTGTGCGTAGGGCAGGTGTTAGGGGTGGTGGAAGGGTAAAAAAACACAGGTTTTCAATGAGGAAACTGTTCTTTGTGCAAAACCAAAAGTGAACATAGTTATGTGACTTTACAGACTTGACATAACTATGCTAAGTCATAAAGACTTAGCCTATATAAAATAGGTATTTTACGTAAATGCGCAAATTATTTTATGTAGATACTTTAGGTAACACAAATAATGCAAGTTTACATCACTTACATCTTGTACAAAGTTATTTAGAGTGAAAACACAATCTTTTCCAAAACTTTGTTTTTGAAAACTAACCAAGTGCTTTTCTTTCCCTAAACTGCAACTGTTTGTAACAGACTTTGCTTTGACATTGGTTTTGTGTTGCCAGCATGCAATTTTAATACTTTTCGTGCCCACCATCACATAATACGTTGTTAAGAGATTGTGTCCATTACACATATTTCTGTGAAACTGTGTTGCCTGGGCACACAAAATGGAATCATTTTTGTTTTGATTTTTTTATTAACAACCTGCAAACAGTGCTGGCACAGAGAAAGTCACTGAACAAACGGCTTCATTCATGTAGTGGGTTTGTTGCTGGAGAGAATGCTGTAACAGCCACAGATTGAGGACTAGTTGATTTTCTTTCCCATTGTTTCAATTTTGGAGCTGTGGGTTGAAAATCTGATTGTAAATCTGTTTTAATAGCTTTGGTATTTTATATATATCTTTTATATATATCTTATATATATTTTATAGATATCGAATCTACAATAATGGAGCTTGTTTTGTTTAAAAAATATGGATACTTTTAACAACCTTGGTTAGTAGGAAATGAGATGCAAAGTCACATACTCCAACCCATGTGACCCACCCATCCACACTGACCTCTTCCCTAAAATCTTGTGGCTGTGTCATATTTATCAGTTCTGGGCATCTAAACGATTGACTGATGTTGCCAATGGAGGATGGTAAACTATCACAGTCACCAATATTTCAACTTTCTTTTTATTTTGTCACTATTAGGAAGATCAGCCTAAAATAATAAGCAATAATGTAAATGTATTAAGGGCCCTTTAGTCCTTTAGCAGATGAATATCATTCTTTCAGCAAATCTTCTATGATGTAAATGCACCTGAAAACAGAACCCCTATATAATGGAGACGCTTTGTGTAGAAAGCTGATACTTGTATTACCTTTAGAGTATGGTGAGATAAAAGAGCCCAGCTTCCACTATAGGGCCAAGCCTGGATGACAAAGCCTCAGAGGGAAACAGTGGGTGACTCAGAGACAACAGCCACATCTATGGCTCACTAATGTATATAGGTCAACCTTTAAGTCTCCTATTGCAGCATCGAGCATGTGTGGAGCATGCAGCAAAGACAGCTGCAGAAACCACTGGACATGTTCAGGGGTGAATCCAGACAGTAGTAAAGACTGGAAATGTGGTTCTTAACCTTCATCATGCGCTTGAGTTTTTTACTTAACATTATGTACAATGCAATTCTATGATGTATTAATCCTTTTGTCTACAACTTTTCAATTAAAACAACAGACTGAGAGAAGAGAAGGTACAATGGTGTTAGTGGGGTCCAAAAATAGAAAACAAGTGAAAATGTACTTCTTTCTCCTTGTGTTTTTCAGCCATGTGGTCCGTGGTGTGTGCGTGGCTGGCAAGAGGGTCAAACAGAAAAGAGGAGCAGGTGGCACCCAGGTGGGTGCTGCCGGGTTGGTGGGTATGGATTGGTGGGCGCTGCCCTTTTCACGGTCCACGTGCCATCTGCCTCGGCCGGCAGTGACTGCATCCCGGTGACAAAGAGGGAACAGAGGGACGGAGGAAGAAAACTGAACTGCCATGTTAGAAAACCTACAGATCGTTTGCTCATTTTCACCACCTTCCTCCAATTTGTTCTCACTGCAGAAACAGCTCTGACAGACTTGGCTCTGGCTCCTGTAGTAAACTACACTATGGTTATATTGGTGTGATACTATGCCAGCAGTCCCTGTATTAACAGTGGCGATACATTTGGTGCGCAAAGCCTTGGCTTGAGTCCAGCTCTTTGGTTTCAACCTACACCAACCTACATCTGTTTGTCCTACATCCGTGTTGCAGCAAGTGTAGGGACTGGTCCTGTCTCCATAGAGACTTGATGTCACACTCTGGCAATTTAATTTGGCAAACCAATTTATGGAGTAGTTAATTGCAACACTGCTCCATTTAACAGTCAAATGAGCTCTGGAAGATGTCCTCGGTCTTGTGACCTTAGAAATGTCATATATTTTAATCAGAGCTTGAGCAATAGTTCAATCTGTGCACTGTCCTTCGCCACAAAATTTCATATTGTGTCAAGTTTTGATAAAGCAGCTTTTTCTCGGCGGGCACTTCTGTAGCTTTTCAACTTCCACATCAACATGGAGCCAATGAGGGGGTCAGGATGTCTATATAGACTGCAGGCAGCTCATGTTTATGAGGCTCTGCTACACCTGGCTTTCTTGTTATAGTAAGGGAGACTGGCAGAAATAAAATGGGGGCTTGTTGCGGTGCCTAAATCCGTCTCAGCTTTCTCTATCTTCCTCCCATCGGAACGAGAGGGGGGGGAAGTCGTATGAGCTATTTACGAGGAAGGTCACACTGAGAGGGCATGGCAAGGAGCCAGCAGTCTCTCTCCTCCTCCTCCTCCTCCTCTTCCTCCCTCCCATGTCTTTCTTTTATCCTCTCCACTCTAGTTCTCCTCATGTAACTCTCAGAATGCTAAAATTGACACTTTTTTGCTGTAGGTACTGGACATTTTGCAGCAGTGTTCGGTATCTTCCAGTGTGGCAATTATCATAAATAAATTTTCCCAGAAAATAAGACTTACATGTAATTTACATTAGTGATTTCACCTCTTCATGGAAAAAGATCGCTCTAATTTGCACTGAGTTTGATGAGTTAAAGCAAGACTATTTAGTGTTTGCTGAACAGCGGCTCCTGAGGCCACAAGTAGCAATTACAGGATATGGACATACTGAGATTTCCCACCCTACCCAAGATTCTGAGTCATTTGCTTGATAGACATCAACATTAGGTAACCTAAATAAGAGGAAGTGACTGAGTAAGGTCAGTTATACAGAGGTCTCTATCTAAAGCCTGCTAACATTAGCCATCAAAAGCTAGTGATACCAGACTGGAAAAGACTGCAATATTCCAGATAGTATTGATTTGTTTAAGGTTGCACTTGATTGTTTCTGAGCTCTTCTACATTAATTGGGTTACAACGTGCTTTACAAAAAAACAGTGGATAAAATAAAATACAAACAACAGAGGAATCCTAAAAACAAAACATTGGGGGGATGAAATCAAGCAAAATAAAAAAAAGTGAAGCACTATATTAAAAAATCATTATCACTTTCCAAAAAGCAAAGTTTTAAGAAGATATTTAATAGATGCTAATAATGTACCCAGTCTAATTTCAATAGGCAATCTTCCACAGTCTGGGGGCTGTAACAGCAAAGGCCCGATCACCTTTGGTTACAAGCCAAGAACAAGGAATAACCAGCAGTTCTGCATTCACTGTAAATCAATACGGTTAATAACAGGCAGCCAGTGTAGGTTGGCTATCACACGAGTTGTGTTCATATTTCTTGGTGAGGCAGCGTTTCGTACCACGAATCACAGATCTACAGATCCCTTATGTGGAAAACCTACAACAAATTCAAATAAAGTAGCCACATCCCAAAGAAATCCTGGGTTAGTTTTTTCCCCTCTCTGTCTCTGTCTCTCAAATGGAATGACTTATTCAATCAAATTTGGGTGAAGCAACCATTTAAAGTTGCTTCATGAGCTTTAAAGGTAATGAATACCTTTTGCCGTGTTGAACCTGGGCACAAAATGTCAATCAACAGCTTCACTTGAACCCTGATGTGTTCTTTTTCTCTCTCCCTGTACCTCCAAGCCTCAGCAGCCCTCACCCCCGCTATCCCCATCCGCCCCAACTCACACTTGAAAACTCAAGAGAGCACTCCAGCAGGAGTAGGCAGTAGCAGAAGCAGAAGAGGGTTAGATTAGGTGTGAAATACGTTCTGCGACTTTCAAACAAGGAAAAAGCACCGTGGCATCGCTGGCGGAGTGGGCGAGCGAGAGCACCTAGTGAAGGGCTGTCCCTTTGATGTTTAATTTAGAGAGAGAGAGGGAGAAGGAGGAGGGGGAGGTGGTGGTAGTGTCGAGTGTGCTGAAACTCCACTGTTTTCCATCAAAGGCTTCGGGTTTCCTCTCCTTTTCATTTATTCACCAACAATGATAAAGAAGAATACGGACTGGAATACAACAGTTAAGAGAAGAGGCTGGGGGACGGTGAATAAGGAAAGAGGAGAGGACGCTGGAAGGAAGGAGCGAGGAGGAGCAGGAGAAAATCGGGAAATTGAAAAGATGTTCGCAAAGGAGGTTCTGTTGGATTGTCGAGCCAAATCTGGCTCATGGAAGCAGTTCTCTTCACCATTTCCCTTCTTGTCCTCTCTTCCTCTTATTAACCCGCTCTGTCTTTATCTCTCCTCCTTCTCCCCCATCCCTCCATCTCACTCTGTCCCTTCTCATCCCCCTCTCCTCTGCTGGGGAGTCCTTCCTCCTCCTTTCTGCTCACTGAGTGAAAAGTGGAGCTGTGTGCCAGGCGGAGGAAGCAATTAAAAATTAATGGAAGCTGAGTGATAGAGAAACCTGCAAGGGCGTGCCGCCCGCCACACACATGCAAGCGCATACACACACACACACACACACACACACACACACACACACACACACACACACACACACATACACACACACACACACACACGTCTGCACGCACAGTTTCCCTCCTCTTTTCCTGTTCACTCTGTCTCTCCCTCCCTCAGTTTCTCTTCACCTCTTTCTGCTTTGGTGTGTCTCAGTTGGAGCGTCAGCCGTGACAAGATAAAACACTGAACACAGTAGAAGCCAAACCCGGACACCCGTTGTCTGATGGAGGTTCCAGTGCTTTAATGCATTTTTTACAGAATCTAATGAAAAGTGACATTAAGTCATGCATATTTTGTCATGATAAGTATGAAGTTTCATATCATGTCTAATCCTGTCCAGACTGGGCCTACAGTCTGCAGACGGCTTTTAGTTAGTGTGTCAGACTCAAAGAGTCAGCTCACAGATGATAAGCACATCAATAGTACTGAGCTCGTTGACGATTTCACAATGGAACCTTCTCCCTCCCTCTCTCTGGTCTTGTCAGCCAAGGACATGACCTCTGACCCCCGTCCTGGAATAGCCCCCCCCCCCCCCAATCTCCCGAACACAGACACAGACACACACACACACAAACACACACACACACACACACACACACACCAAGAGGAAGCCCTAAGGGTGCAGCGGCCACACTATCAGAACTCATTTGCATTCCTAAGAGGAGGTTGCAGACCGTGCTACACCACACACACATAGAGCCACCCTGACTGTAGATGAGCTGATGCATTATTCCCCAGAGGTGGACGGCTGGGCTTTTGTTCTGAGAGAAAGCAGCCGTCCACAGTGAGAAGAACATCCATCTCTCTGTTGGTGCAGGACCAGGATTTTAACCCTAAAGAAAGTCTGTACATTATTGTTACTTTATCAAAAAAAAAAAGTGCTCCAGTTTAGAGGACGTGATTTCAGCAACCTCCTCCCACAGACAAATACATTGAAAATCCACTGCAAGAGAAGAGAAACAGCATTGAATTTATCTTTAGGTGCAGGTAAACTGTGTCCACTGTACACATTGGGACAGTCACCTTTACACTGCCTGTTCAGGGCGGGAATATCTCGCGCTGTTATGCTGCCTCGTCGTTGCATTAAAATCTTCATTTTTGGAAGTTAGACAACATGCAGGAGTTTTTCTACAAATTGTGCCCTGCTTGCCTCTCATATGCACCTGTTTGGAAATAGATGTGCGAAGTACTCTTTTGTTCTTTCCTTTAATCCACCATGGGAAGTAGTAACAGCGCTGAGACAATGTCTGTGTAAACAGGAGATGAAGGGATCATGGATAGCATGGCTTTAATGTTTTGATGACACGATATGCATACGAGCCACTGAGGGAGATGTGAATGTAGCTGTTAGCAGTTCGCAGAACAGTGGCGGAAAATGTCTACAAAAAAAAAACACTGTGAAAACAATGTGGTCCAGGAGCTCAGCCACCATATACCAGAAATGGTAAATGATTGTTATTACTATGGTAATGCTATTGTTTTTATTTAGAAAGCTTTATATCACACTAGAGGTTGAAGCTGTTGAGTTCATGTGATGCCCATCATGCCTCTTTTGATTGCAGGATGCTGGAATGCTGTCTAAAATCACACACTGGAGTGGAATGACGACGCTGTTGTTTGGTTCTGTGTAAAAATACACACGGGGCATAAAGACGGGACTTCGTAGTGGCCCTATAGCGCAATCTCTGTGTAAAAAGGGCTTTACTTTCCTCACATGCATTTTAAAAGGAGCATTCCACTGAATGTACACATTAAAACTGGTTTACCAGTCATGAGTACTACTATTCGTCATGACTCATATGTTACGACTGTTTAAACATACTTTCATTAACAAATTGGTTTCAAGTTTATAGTAACAAACTGTTTGTTCAAACAAAAATGACCCTTCCATTTTCACTCCTTTAAGGGTCATTCTGACTGATAATAATATAAATTCTGTAATACCGTGATACCCTGAAACTGGGATATTTCCTGAGACGGTTGTTGTACCATGAAAATCTCATATCATTGCAACCCTTACCTTCAATTATTGCTGTGTTTACTTTGCTAATGTCAGAGTTGGGGCTTCTTGCTTGGGGAGCCACCATTACTGTTCTGCAAGCAGCGGCCTGCATTTCATGTCAAGGACTACAACGAAGTCCCTGATTGGCTGCTTACGTTTTCAACTAAGGTGCAGATCGCTGATTGGCTCAGATTGGATTTAAGTCTCTAGAAAGCGTTTGGAGTGGCAGTGAGTCCAGACTGGTACAGAGAGCGAAACAGAATTAATCTTAAACACTGCTGAACCAGTGGGTGGAATTTGTTTTCTGAGGTTTTTTTTATTCATTTATCTGTTTTTTGTTGTTGTTATTGTTTTTTGTTTTATTCAATCCTCAGTGGATTTGCTTACTAAACAAACTTCATCTGATGAAAAAGACTTTGGATTGAAAGTTTTGGAAAAAGCCATTAAGTGGAGATCTCTTCTGTTTCCGAGTCAACAATGAAATTTCACCTTCATCTTATGAGATGGATAGCACTGTTTGTAACAGGGAGGGCCAGTTGTAGCTTAAATAGGGATTATAGAGGTGGAAGGCACCAAAGTAAAGTGTTGACAAAACTTGCTCTCTGTAAACTCTGTGGCTTTGAGCTGTGCATAGCAGGTCAATTCAAACTGAAAGTTGTGAAGGAAAAATGTTGTTAGACATGGGGTTTGAAGGTCGCAGCATGCACCGCTGCTACGTGGAAGATAGCAGAAGCATGTGGTAACACCCTACTCCATCTCACTGAGGCCTGTGGTGGGCGGCCATTTTGGTTAAACCCACGTCGGTCTACACTGAGGGTTTTGCTACCGCACCCTCTCCCTCCCCACGCTGCAGCTCCTCCCCCTTGCAACTACTAGGCGGTTTACACCATTTGAACACAAGTCGCGTGTGGGCGAGCGTTGCTGCCGCTGTAAATTTGTGCATATGCAGCACATGTAATACTAGTAACCTGGACAGACTGTGTGTGCTTTACTGCAGCTCAAGTGGAACATAGTGTGTGGAGCACAGCAGTGATTTTTGGAAGCATATGTTGTGTGTTATCAAGGTGAAAATGGACAGCTGTTGCTACATCTAGCATGGTGTTGTGACTGCAGCTATGGAAACAAAAGAAAAGAGGGCCCTGTGATAGAAAGTATAAGTACTTCAGATTGTGACACTTACCTATAGTTGGAAACCAGCAGCAGGAACACACCACGGAGCCATGGAAAAGAAGAAGAAAAAAAAAGTTAGTCAAATCATCTGCAGGCATAAAATCATAGCAAACTAATTGCACAATAAAGCCTCTGCAGTCATTTAGGGGGTTCTGGCAAAATGAGGAATAGTTTAATTTCAATTTAATTGAAATTATCCTCGTTAGAGCACACGTAAGAGTTAGTGCGCTCATCATTAGTTTCATTCTCATTATTTGTATTTCCCCACTGAAAGCATTGACTTTGTACATATGGGGCCTCTTCAGGTCTGGGGCCCCAGTGTGTGAATACTTTGGCATTCATGGCATGAAAATATTTAAGAGCTTCGGGTATAAAGCAATCAAAATACCATATTTAACCATGTTATGGGTTATGAGTTTTCTCTGTAAGCGAGTGAATTCAATCTAGGAGGTGGTTTATTTGAGTTTCTGTTAATCAGCACACATAATACACATATGAGTGGAGATTTTCTTCTCTTCCTTCCCTTTCAACCTACCATCTCAAGATGGGCGGCTGCCTCTCTCAGTAGTGGTTTTATATTTTTCCTGCACTTGGCTTAAATGACACGGCAGAGGGGGGTTGTGAAATTCCAGACAGCCTCATTAAAGCACAGTAATTGCTTTGCGAACAGCAGCTCATAAAAAGGCCCCGCTGCCCCATCTCTTCCTATAAAAGGCAAGGAGGTAGTGTGGTGGAGATGGGGGGATTGTAGGGGTGCAGAACAAGGGGGGACCCCAACTGTGAAAGTGTTGGTGGAGGTGGAGGAAGAGAAGGAGGCGATAGGGGTGTGTGTTTGGAGCAATGACGCCTTTTGATTGATCAACGTCATATTCAATGTCTTAAGACAAAACCTTAAGCCATGCATAGCCTCCAGGATGTTGATGATGATTGCAACAAGTAACGCAAATTCAACTAACCCCTTAGAATTATGTTTGAATTTTCACTTGCTCCTGCAATTCAATTGTAAAAAATGTCTAAAAAATCAGCATTGCAACATGCATTGCAATTTCCTTTAGAAAAGCTGTCGTGAAAGTTGGCATTTTAGCCCCCCCCCCAAAAAAAAACAAGAAGTCTGCAAAATCCTAGAGGGACTTTTCATACTAGCATATCAGTATTGGTTGTGGTATATCAGTCTTCTTAACACTTTTTTAGCCCCTGCCAAGTGCATACACACAGATACCCACACACGTGAGCCCAGCCATCCACCTCTGGGGAATAATGCATCAACTCATATGTACCCACACAGATGAGCTTCTGACATACAAAACACAATACATACAACTGAATCTGCCTTGACTTTATCTTCTCTGACCCCCCGCACAATATGCCCCACTTCTTTCTTTGTTTTTTTTCCAGGACCTCTGTCTTTCCCAGCCCCACTGACATCACTTTCTCAGCACATAGCCAGATGCCTCTAGGCATAAAAAAAGCCTTCTCCTTCGTTACACCACCTAATGAGGTAATAAGAGTGAAGCTTCACCAAATGCGTTGGTTTTTCACACTCGGGCCCAGCTAAATGCCTTCTCCTGCAACCCCACAGTTTGCATAATGATGCCAGTTGACAAACCGCTCTTCCCATGCTAATGATGAAGCCGTGTCAATGCTTTGTTGGATAAATCTGGAAATGCATCTTTTCCTTCTGCAGGGCTTTTCAAAAACGCTCTCCAGATTGGATCATTTTGAAAATTATGGAAAACAACTCATTATGAAAGTTATGTTGATTTCTACAACACCTTTCTTTGGTTGCAAATAATTCTGACTGTGCACCAAATGTTGTTCTACATTTCCAAAGCATAGCTGTGAGTTTTATATGGAGGTCGTTTTGTCTCAATACTATTTTTGTGTGGACAGATGGACAATCCATGCGGTAATGTGTAATCTGTAAATATAGAACAACTTTGACAAGTATAAAAAAGATTTGTTAACTCAAAAATACTGTTCTACAAATACATAAATTACACAAATTAAAGAAAATCTGTGAAAACAGTTTATCAATTTAAACAATAGCAGAAACAATAGCACAATGAGGGCAGCTGAAATTTTGAGGTTGAAGAATCCGTTAGTAGGTTTCACTTTCACATGGTGATTAATCACTTAAGAAGATTGTGCCCCTTTCCCCCTGTAGACGCCCCCATCCTTTCCCCAGCACTGATGCTCATAACAGGATTGGTCTGGCTAATGTCTCTCCACTTAACATATTTCAAGCCCTGGCTGAAAAGTGGCACGTTTTCATCTGAAAAGGCAGATGAATCGCAAAAACAAAAGACAGATGATAGTCCTTGACTTTCTCTCCTCTCTCAGGGGGGTGGCGAGGTTTTGCCTCCCCCATTCATTTGCTCAGCTCTCCTCTCTGCAAAGCTTTCTCTGTGTAGCCAGAGCGAGCTAGCAGGGGGTCCCCACTTTCTCTCCAACTAAAGGGATTAGCTGTAATTGGGACAAAAGTACTGTCCTTAAGCTTTTTTTCCCACTCTGGGCCTCCCTCTTCAGCAGGCTGCTAACTACTGTCAGCTCCTCTGCAGGCATCTTATCAATTCTGACTGGTCAGATTTGTTCTGCTTGGGGTACTTGTGAATTCCAGCTGCAGAGAAAAAAAGAGTGGTCTGAGAAGCTCACACTTAGACACTTCTGGGAGGAATCCCTTTAGTGGTTTTGTGTTTGAGGTTAAGAATACATGTCGGGCTGGGGAACCATTTCATTTATCTGTGACCTTTCCACTGCCCCGGCTGTTATTTCTGCCTTGTCTAGTTCTGGTGGCGCTGAGAATGCTCACATGTTTCCTTTCTCACTCTCTTATCTGACATGTCTGCAAGGCCTCACCGCCTATGAGAGTGATGTCACTGAGACTGGGAAAGTGTCAGAAAAGCGGAAGAAGGAGCAAGTTGGTGACGGTTTCTTCATGTTATCTATTTTAAGTTTCATAAAGCAGTTATTTTCTGTCGTCAGCTGTTTTGAAACTGGATGAGTATTGAATACTGCTGTAGCAACATCCTCCGTGTAACCTTCAGCAAGCATTCTGCTGCAAGAAATCAATAAATGATGAAGAAGGGCTGGCCATTTGGCAGGTTACTACATTTGTCAAGATGCTTAGGTCAGTTGCAATGACAACACAGTGACACAATTGTTGCAGCTCTCAGTGCATCTTGCTGCAACACCATATCCTCTGTCATATATACACAAAAAAGTCCAGAAATCAAAAATATGCCACCAGCACACTTCTGACCTTATCCTGTTTTGAGGAGGAATTAAACTGCAGTCCTGATGTGAGGTGCAAAGGGGCAAAACAGAAGTTCTACGTCTTCTCCCACCAAAACTCACCAGAGAGCCCCATTAAACAGTACAAAAGTCAGGCTTACTGGGCTCACTTTATGGCTACCAGATGGCATGAGAGGGGCCTGAGCTGCCTGTGAACTAGCCTCCACCCCTGTAAAACAGTGACCAGTTGACCCTGGAGCCATATAAACCTGGCGTCTAAGACAACAAGGCTCCAACCAACAAGACACATCACTCCGGTCAAGTCACCTGAGGAGCAGGGGGTAAGAATGACTCCTCAGTCCTCTTCATCCTCTTTACAGATTTCACTTTAAGGGCTGTGCAAAGATTGTGTCGGTTTCCCTTCTATTCGTAAGGACAGTAGTAGTCTTGGGCTACATCCACACTAAAAGGTTTTCATTTTAAGTACACAACTATTGCTATGTTTATGCCTACTGTTCCTACTGGAACCCCTTTGAAAAGGCTGCCGACCCCGTTTTCGTTTGAAAACTCCAGGGTTTTGTTTTAGTCTGGACAGGTGGAAATGATGACCCAGAAACCCACGTTTAAGACCATGGATTAATTTAAGATTAGTCCTCACCATGTCCTTTTTCCTAAACTTAACCACAGTAACTTTACTTGACTAAACCCGACCCCCATAACAATATGTTATTTGCATAACTCTATGTTAAAGATGTGGGGTGCTAAATCTTCCGATATCATATGAACTAAGTGACCAACTGCAGAGAAAGCAATCTGCTTCCTGTTGACATCGGCACAGGCATGCCCAGTGTACGTTAATGGTCATGTGATACCTGTTTCAGGCATGTAAGTATGGACGGAAATTATTTTTGAAACAATGCTGAAACACTCATGAGCTTGTTTTCATTTAAAATGAAAACATATTAGTGTGGATGTGGTAAGTAGAGTTGCAATGACTGATGTATTAGTTGCAAAACTACTGAATTTATCAGTAACTAATTTTATAACGCATTTTTAAGAAAAAAAGAAGTCAAAATTCTCAGATTCCAGCTGTTTAAATGTAAATATTTTCTGGTTCCTTTACTCCTCTAGGACAGCAAACTTTATATCGTTTGTTAGCTGTGAACCAAACATTGCATTGCAGGACGTCATAATGGGCTTTGGGAAGCACTGATTGATATTTTTCACCATTTTCTGACATTTTCTAGGCCAAACAACTCATCAATTAATTGGGAAAAAAACAACAGATTAATGGACAATAGAAATATATGTTCATTGCCAAGTCTTTGCAGTATGGAAATAGTTTTAACCATTTACCCTTATTCTGCTTTTCTTGCAATAGACTTGTTCTGTAGCTCATGCAGCCCTGTAGTAATAACATCTAATAGAGAAGAATGCAGCCCTCATGACGCCAATTGATAAAAAGTGTATTTGACACAGATTTGCCTAAGAAAGCTTGTACCTTGGTGTCACAGAAAGTTCATGACCCTCCGTGACCTTACTGCGAAACAGCCAAAGCCACCTCATGACTGACTTTATGGTCTGGACCACTGTAAAAATAGAACAAAAAGGAGAGGGGGTGGGGCCTGGTGGCGATTGCGTCTGGCCTTTAGAAATTCAGGCTTGCTCTACAAACACTATCTTGAGAAGTAATCAAGGGAGGGACACTTAAAGGCTTAATTGCGCCAAATGTCCTTTAATGACCAAAAGTCACAGCCCCTTCTTTACGTCCTCAGTTTTAACGGCCAGAGAGCCCGGGGGAGGTCAGAGAGGGGTCAGGTTGAATAACAGGCCGACAGAAAGTTTGGGATACATCCAGAGCAGCTCACAGCAGTACAGCCCACTTGGGTCAGGTTGGGAGGTTAAAACCGTGGACCATAGAAAGAAGCTGTTGTGGCTTCTCAGAAGAGGAGGTGCGGAGGCCAGAATATTCAAGGCCAAGGGTACATCGAGGGAAAAAAAACTAATAGCAGTGTTTACAAAATGGATTCCTTTGCAGAGTGAGCAAATTAGGAAACTGTGGTTTGAGGATGATGTTGAGTCCTGCTGTTGGGTAAGATATGATCTGGCTGCATGGGGTTTAGCATCAGTGAAGGTGACACCTTGCAAATCCCACTGACCATGAGACAAACTTAAACTGGAACCATGAGATTCTTTAGGTCGATGATTGTCTGTGTGTATTGTCACACTCTCTTTCCTTCATCCTGTTCTCCTCATTTCCCTCCTTTCCTCTCACATCTGTAAAACAGGACTGGTTTCCCTGCCATTCCTCATGCACACACACACACACACACACACACACACACACACACACACACACACATACACACACTGACGTCATGTAGATCGCTCTGCCTGATGGGAAGCATATGAGCTGAGAAAGGAACATTGGAGGAAGGGGGTGTTGTCACCAGAACACAAGTTATCTGCCAGAACTCTACTAAAACTCACTTTTTCCAGGACTTTTTTTTTAAATACAAGGCTGCTGCTGCTGCTTTAAGACTGTCGGACATCAGATTCTTCCCCTGCTGACAGCAATTTTTAAACCAGGAAGATACACATATTCCTGTCTTGGTTTAAATCTTTATTTAGTCAAATATATTTTAAAGCAATTTGACTGAAAAGTAGTGATTAAACGAATAATCCAATATCTGTTCTTACATAGGATTGGCCAAGTCAGATGCTTCTACCAATCAGTGCATCCTATCAGTGGCTGTTGACAGCGATTGTACTTCATGATTTTAATTAAAGGCAAGTAATTTTTGCCAAAGCACTGGCCTATAAGTAACTACTTTAAGTGGTGAAAGTTGGTGTCTCTGCGTGTGGAACTTCAGACCAGATTTATTTTGCACTCCTCCCTCTTGCAAAATAGTGCAGAGAGAAGCTAGAGCTCCTCTTGCCTCTGGCAGGATTGTTGTTGCCTGCCTTCACTGGCTAACTCTTTCCATGGCCGTACCAATATGTGAGCCAAAACAAACCCCCCTGTACTGCTCCCCAGTGCAGCTCTGCTCCACCACCACCAACATAACACTATTTACAACTGGAAGTGGTCTACAGTACGTGGGGGACATGAATAGAAGTTGAACCAGATCTTTCACTATTTTTTTTTTATCATTACATTGCTGCCTTCTTAGATGTGATCTCCTATCTACCATCAGCCATAAAACATGGTTGTTTTTTAGCGAAAGATCACTGTGTTTCCACTGAGGGTAGTGCCTCAAAAAGCAACTGTTTTTTACTTTGCCATTGCTGTATTACAGGCTGGAAAAATGCCATGAAAAACGGTTGCTGTTTTTACCTAGACATCACTGTGTTTTCTGCCGAGATAGTGCCACACAGAGCAATTGTTTTTTACCAAGACTTCACTGTGTTTCCTGCTGAGGCAGTGCCACAAAAAGCAGTTGCTTTTTACCAAGACATTACTGTTTTCTGTCGGTAAAGTGCCATAAAAATTGGCTGTTTGTTTTTTTACCAAGACATCGTGTTTTCTGCCAAATACGATAGGCTGTTGTTTTACACTGAGACACTGTGGTGTTTCCTGCCAGGATGGTACCATGAAAAGCAATTGTTTTTTACTGAAACATTCCTGGATTTCCTGCGGGGACAGTGCCAAAGACAACTGCATTTCTTGCTTGGATAGTGTTTATTTTTTACCAAGATATTGCTGTGTTTCCAGTGGCCATGGTTTGCAGGACTGTAAACTACCAACATTTATTCTTGTATTGGCTTGCATTTCTGGCACTTTATTAGAGATTACTTCAGATCCCACCTGAACTCAAACATAGTTGCTGTTGCTAAAAAGAAAGCCAATATGGCAGAAATGCACATGATAACATGTAATCTGATCTACTTTATTGCATTTTTTGGAGCCTCACTCTGCATCTGTCTCTTTCCCGTTTCCTTCCTTGTATGTATCTTTGGTTTACACTCCGCACTGTAACACCATATTGGTGCCACCTGCCACCAGGAAAAAGCTGATAAGGCTTGAAATGAGCAGTCACGCAAACACATACAGCCTAGTACACACTCCCACTCTCATATACACCAACCATAAGCATGTGCTGTGCATCCAAACAAGAATGAGTGGTAAACAACAGCACCCACTCGCATTATAGTGGGAACAAAACTGCAAAAACAAGAATCCGATTAAAGTAGTGAGTATGGTGAGGTGGCGCTGAAAATGAATTGTGCGTACTTTGCAGTTGGTATATAAGCCCTTTCGTGCTGAGGGGCGATTACCTAGTTTGCAGTGCTGGTAAGCTGAAAAGCAGCTTGGAGAGAGTTTTTAAAGACGCAGCAGTGGTGGCAGCCTGTCCTCTCTCCCCGCTGACCAGCCAGCCTCACAAGGCTGCTTAAAAGAACCTCACAGAGGTGCAACACACCAAATTCCAAGATCCAACATGAGTACAAAATGTTTTGTGAAGTAGGTCAGCCGATACAAGCAGGTCCCCCTTGCACATGATGGGCCCCCCACAAAAAGGGCATCAGTGGAGTTCACACATTCTGTAAACACTGAAGTAAAAGATAAGAATGTGAAAAGGAAAATATAATGAGGCTGTCACAACTTTTGGCAGCTGTTTAAGTGTTGTTTCCAACAATGCAGACAGCACCAAATCACCACCCTCAGCTCCAATGGGCCATGCCCAAAGGAGGAAGAGCAGGCGCAACTCTATTTTTGAGGCTGCTGACCTTCGTCTCTTTTTTTCTCAGGAGAATTAAGACGAGTCCAAACTGGAAATGATACAGGACTCTGTTTAAGCTGCCACCAACTCCAAGGAGAAAAAGAGACTGAAGAGATGAGAAGCCTCAGTGTGCGTCAAATTAACCAGGTGGTATGGCCTAATTTGAATCAAAAGAGCTTCATAAAGATGTTCAAGACCTCCGCACACCTGACCAGTCACTGCATGAACTCTGACCAACACTTTGAATAAAGCATGTTTCATACGCATCATATCAACATTTCTGAAGTGATGTAGTATATGAGCTGACTTTGTCTTCTGGAGTTGGGGGGGAAGCATGTCAAATAATTTGTTTATCACTAGGGAGGGACTTGTGTTTACTTGTTGTGCTTAGGGGAGGGGCATAGAAACTTTAATGGTTGAACTCAGATTTTTTTTTACTGCTGATTTTTAAAGAAAACATGCCATCCTGGTTTGGACGGCATGTTTTCTTTAAAAATTGCTAAAATTGCACCTTTCTTTAGAGCCTGAAACTGTACAGACAGAAATTATCATTAGATTTTAAATTTTCGAGGGTCCTTGGACACATCATGTGCCATGAATGCCTCCGTCAGAAAAAAAATAAAAAACATAACCCAATCTGAGCTTGAAATAGTGATCTTTAATCAAGATCACTTTATAAAATGAAAAAATGTGGCCAACAATTAACAGTTTGCCCAAAAAATTGTCACAAAATGCAACCATTTGCTTGCAGTCTGGAGCCCTGCAATGCTAACATTTTTTCTGGCAATTGGGCTGGAAGTAGGGCTGAGTGATCAGTTTTTAACACTATACCCATATTTTGAATTGAAGCTACAGATGGATTCTAGTTTTTAAACAGACACAACAAATTTAGAGCTGACCATTTGGATCTTCATTTGAAGAGCCTTTAAGTTTCTACAGTTTTCAAACCACATGTTGCTACCATTTGCAGATATCAGCACTGGAAATTGCAAAATAAACATCTTAATAATTTCATTTTGGTACAATAACATTTTTAACATTTACAGACTCCTGAAATGTCCATCTTTTCTTTAAAATAAATTACAGAAAACAGCCCTCTAATAGGTCTATTTATGTTGTGTGCCATAATAAAACAAGGTGACGACAAAAAACCCTAGCCGGATTATATAGCACGCATACTGTATATGCCTTAATAACCCTTACATAAGACTCTCAAACAATAGCAGGGCGAGCAACACACCAAGCTCTTTTTGTGTCCTAACCGGAAGAATAGAAAAAGAGAGGGAGAGAAAGGGGGGATTAGTGGGAGGGATAGAGGCAGAGGCCCACATCTGGGTAATTGGGGTTGACAGGCCTTGGATCATCCCTACAACAGAACCTCTGAAAGATTGGAGGGGGCGTGGGGTGGGTAAGGGTTTCCCAAACCCTATGTAGTTCATAATGAGGCACAGTATAGTGGCAGCTTGGTACAATAGCTGTTAGAGGGCCATACGGATGTTTTTGGGGGGCTTTAAATCAACTTGCAAAGACTTTCATGAGAGAGTGAATATTTGGACACCTTTGATTTTTTTCAAGTTATGCCATCAGCATGTGAACAGAAAATTAAATTAAGGGCCAAGAATGAGGAGGTATCTGTGTGTGTGTGTGTGTGTGTGTGTGTGTGTGTGTGTGTGTGTGTGTGTGTGTGTGTGTGTGTGTGTGTGTGTGTGTGTGTGTGTGTGTGTGTGTGTGTGTGTGTGTGTCAGGGCTAGGGTTACATGCTAGCAAGTTAGAAACCTAGTCGGTGTCTTAGTTAACAGCAGCATCGCTTACGTCTCCAGGTTCCATCATCATCATACACTCCTCATCCTATCAATAGCACACACACACACAGACAGACACACACACACACACACACACACATAGTCTTCCCATCTGCCCAGTGAAACATAAAATATGGCAAAGTATTCACACCCTCTGCTCCATGCTGGCACACATCCAGCAGCAGGGTGGCAGGTTAAACTGGGCCCTGAACACTCCTCAATGATGATGGTTTTGGTTCCGACAGTGCACAACCATCACTGTACAGCAAACATTTAAAGTGCATATTTCCTTTGCTAGAACCATTGTTTGTAAAGGAGCAGATACAATAATGTTGTGGTAAAATGAAAAAATATGCTTTCACCCGTTAAATCCTAAATTGTGACCCAGATATGTTAATTTTTATTGCTGTCCTGTTGTACAGCACAGAGGCAGACAGTACCACTGTCTGCCATAAAGCCGCTGTGAAATTGTTCAGTTCAGCTCCACTGAGGTAAGCATGCTGGGAGCTTGTGGGACCCTGTGAGTGTGTGTGTGCATGAATGAGTGTGTTCAAGTGAACTGTGCAGCATGGGTGGTGAGGCACACTGTAATGCGGGGAAAAAAGGAGAGAGGAAAAGAGAGAGCAAGAGAAGAATGGATGGGGGGGGGGAGCGAGCGAGTGAGAGATGGGAGGATGGATGGGAAAGAGAAAAAGAACAGAGAGACACTCTGGTCAGGCACGCGATGCTTGGCTGGAATCAGGTCAGGCCCACATGAGGTCTTCCTTGCTAACACACTCTCAACAAAAAGGGTTCCATACAGCAACAGAGAACACTTCTGCAGGGCTGTGCTAAATTATGTGGTGCTGTAGAGAACCATTTGAAGAAACAGTCAACATTCCAGATAAGAGTCAGACAAAATAGGGCAAGGTGTAAGACCAAATATTAAAAGCTAAGTCAGTGTGACAATGATGTGCGTAGTGTTTAGGTAAAGTTCAAAATCATATGCCTATGTATTGAGCACTTTGGAATATATTTAAGCTAGCTAGGTTAGCAGTTTTCCCTGCTTCCAGTCTCTGCACTTAAAGCTGCAGTAGAAAGCCTGAAAACGGTTGATTTTTGAGCCTCACCTGAGTTACGTCTCGTTCGTCTCCGCCCTGAGCCCCTCCTACCAGACGAACACGCGAGTATTTTATCCTACTTGGTTCTATTTCTCCCTCTCTGGGAGCCTCAGTTCTCCCTCACCACGCAGCAGCCCTCCCCATCCCTCCCTCGCAGCCCCGCACATACTCCCGAGCCTCGCTCTCCCTCACCGCGCAGCAGCCCCCAGGCCCGGCCCCACCTCACCCTTCCCCTCCCTCCGGGGCTCCAGGGAACTGAGTTCTGTCTTCCTTTTTTGGGTTATTTAGTCGTGTAGGCAGTTGTAGCCAATGCTGGAATAGCTATTTTACCTGCTGCACTGTTCGCCATTGCCACTTGCTCACCCCTTCTGCCGGCAGCATGGGAACGCGCATATGCAGTAGAACAGCCAATAGGAACGCAGTGGTGGTTGAGTGGTTGATGCACATTGGCACGATACTGATTCTTTAGAGGCTGAACACAGAGCCATGGTGAGGTGCAGAAACCTATTGTTTGTCTCAGACCACTTGATTTACATAATGCTTAGAGGATATTATAACATTTTTACTCAATTATACCAAAACAATGTTGCCTACTGGAGCTTTAAGCCAAGCTGAACACTTCAGAGACACAGAGATGAAAAACCATGAGAACATTCCCAAAATGTTGTAGCACATGGCTAGTACACTTCAGTGTAGTACACTATGTATACTACGTACTTCTTGCATAATGCGCTCATTTCAACAGTGTAGTCAAATTGCACCTGCAGTTTAGCACTTACCAAAAGTAATGACAGCTTTATTTTTGACCACCTCTTTGTCTTTGTCTTCTTTATAAACAGCAAATACCCAATGGATGGTGAAGCAATATCACCAACATTTGACAGCTATCTCCACCCACACATAAACCAAACTTACACCACAACATTGGTATTCATTAAAATGTGCTGCCTTAGCTAGGAGCAAATTACCTAGCTAGCAAATGATAACGTTAGCTAGAAAGCTAACATTAGCACTCATAAATTGTGGTCCTTCGTCCGTAAATATCAGTCTGTGATAAATGATCATTGATCATTTTGGCGCAGGGCTACCAGAGCTTTACATCTGTCCCACAGACGATAGGCCAGCACACTTATAAACAGCACCTGGAAGAAGATCAGCTCTGCATTCAGGATTTCAGGTAAACAGGCTCTGATATGGTGCTTGTCAAGTTTGCTTAGCAACCTCAGACACAAGCTGCCAGCACACTCTTACAAGATGGCACGAAAAAGGCACATAAGTAGCGCCCAGCACCTGACCTCGCACTTTCCAGGCAGTTAAAGACACGGCATGTGTACAGCCCCTTACTGTTCATAGCATCAAATCATTACTGACCCAAAAATGTAACTAACAGGTTCCTTGTTGTTCCCAGCCACCATGCCAAAAGTTGAGACGTTTGCTATTTCACAAAGATGGTGACCATTGAGGATGAGAAGTGTCCAGCATTCCACACTCAGCTGTTGAACCATTTTGAGTGCACCTGTAGTACACTGCAATTTCCCATATTATGCAGTCTGAACGCACTTGTGCACTATTCAATATGCAATATTGAGTTTTTAGTACAGAAATATGTGATCTGGGACACACTGAAGCTCTGTGATATGCAAGGGTGAACATGTCCTCACATTAGGGGTGGCAGAAAAAATCCATACAGCATAGTATCATGATATTTTTGTATGGCAATATGGTATTGTCACATGGATGCCAAGTATTGATTTTTCACTAAATAAATTATTTACATTACAAAAAACAATTAAACTTTCAGTAGTCAGTAGCTAGTCAATTGCAACTAGCAAAAACAGCAAATCATTCCGTTTGCAAAACTGGAACTGACTTTTCACTTTTTGCTTGATGAGTACTTAAAATGATTGATTATTTGATTATGAAAACAATTTTTTTTTTGTAACCAATTTATCAACTTTTTAAGCACTACTGGGGTATACTTTAAAAATGTTGTGGTCCATTTTTAATGTTCTGTCTTTGATGTTCCTCTAACCAACACTGAAGATTCTATATTGTCAGTGGTGTAGAGAGAGCTGCGAGAGTGTGGAGCTCCACTATTCATAGGAGGTTTCATACAGTGTCCACACACAACTCAGCCACATCCACCAGCCCTGAATTTTTCCCCTTGGATGTTTCTGTTGTGTCTAAATTGAATAAGCAAATGAACTTACTTCATTGCTGTTTCAAAGACAAATGATTAACAAAGTAGAGTGTTTCGGGGTGTCTTGGGGATTCACAGAAAGTGTGGCCCATGTATTAGAGTAAGACATACTCAGCAGTCAGGGGTGTCGTTTAAATGTAAGGTGAGGAAATGTGACACTGGGTATGAAGCTAAAAGTAGATGACACCCTGCTCTCACGCAAAAACTCACACACATATAAAGACAGTACTACTACCCCAAACATGTTTGAAAATGGATCCCTGTGCGCACCTTTGGCCTCTCCACATTACCACACTTCTGGACAGGCTAATTGTCGGCCCCACCACTCTAAAGTCTGCTGACAAGAATGTGTTGTGCTGACCGCTAACCGAACTGGCTGCTGCTTTAATTAAGGCTGCCTTTAAGAACTGACCCATCAGCCTCTCTCCACCTTGCATGTCAGTCTTGCTCTTTGATGGACAGTTGACCCCGAGCTACTGTCTCGCCTTACCGGAAACAAGAGCTGGCAGCTGGCGGGCTGATCAGCAACCAGAGAGCAGACTGAGGCTTGGACTAGACTTCCAAAAAGGACACTATCTGCCTTTGTGCTAAGTAGAGCATCTTTTCCAAATGATATAATTCTGCTTCAACACTGGCCAAACAGGTTGTATTCCATATATACCATTCTATTCTATATTCTAACAATATTTCAGACTTCGGATTGAATTTCTTGGTTGTTATTGGTTCAAATGTTGCATAAGTAGAATTTGTTGTCTTTCAAAAGTATCTGGTATGGTCAGCATTTTTTTTTTCATGTGAACTTTTAAAGTATGTTAATACTTGCTCAGTGAGACGTTCAGTATGACAGCGGCATTCACATAATCTAGTATACAAGCTAACTGCGCTAACGCTAAAGTAGCTTGCTAGCTCGCTGCTGCTGCTGCTACTCTCGTCCATGTTCACCCACACCCATTCACACTGCGCGGACTTGGAACACAACAACGCGAAATTCTGCACTGCGTCCGCACCGCACCTGTGTGTATAGTTTACATGTGGAAAAGCTCTGCGCGAATATTCTGCAAATCCATCCCGCATTTCCGCATCACGGCAGTGAGAATGAACCTTTATGCAGAAGATATTTGTGCATCAGCTCTAAAAAGAGCCTAAGCCATAGCCTACACATGTGGCCTACGCCTATGTGAGCATTTATACTTGTGAGGTGGTTTGTCTGTGTCACTCTGCACCTTCAAAAACACTAGTTGGCGATGGGGTTTCTGAAAAAGTGCTGAAAAGTTTGCTTGATTCAAAACACACCTAAAACACACATTTAACATGGCTAAACTACACAAATTGGCTTCATTATAACTCACAGGATTCACAAACAAAACACTTGTTTTTATCTGGATGCATTTTCCTTACAAATACAACATGCAAATGTTAGCACAAGCCTATGAAATTTCACATTATAGAAATTTAGCGGCTAGCAGAGATTTCTTCTATTCATATGAAGCCAGGGTGAACAGCAACATTTAAGAAAGGTAACGTTACAAAATTCAGCTGAATTACAACTCACAAGGTTCATCAACAAAACAACTGTCTCATACTAAACATGTTTTCCAAACAAACACAACATGCTAAATTTACTAGCACAAGCCTATGGCATTTTATACTGTATATTTTAGATTTCCTCTACTCATATAAAGCCAGGATAAATCATAAACAAGTCTTAATTGCTATTTTGTGGGGGCTTTATTGTCTTCACAATGTATTGTTTCTTATCTGTGAAATAAAGTAAATAAAAGCTTTGTTTGACCGAGGGAAATGGTTTTCAGCTTACACAAATGTACAGGAAGTCTGCATCACTGCAACGTGTAGTTACATATCTGGGGAGTTGCACGGCAGGCTACGGCGCAGGCTGCGGTGTAGGCTACGGCATAGGTTACGGCGTAAGATGATAAGATAAGATAAGATAAGATAAGATAAGATAAGATAAGATACACCTTTACTGATCCCACAATTGAGAAATTCCAGTGTTACAGTCAAGGGGAAAGAGTGAGATTAAAGATTTCAATATTTAAAAACTTAAAAAACTAGGCATGCAAAAAAAAGTACAAAAATGTAGATGTAGGTAGAAGTGTTACTATTTAAACTACAGTAGCCTCCAAATACACGCAGCATTTCCTTTCGTTGAATCATGTGAAACCTTTCATTGTAGCCCACCGCTATCTGATTTGTTTAACTCATTATTAGTCATCATCTTCTCACCCTGAGCTGTTAATATGACAAGTTTTTTTTCTTTTTAGACTTTCATTAACCCATTTTTATCAAGCATACTGACAAAAGACAATGACAATGACATTGACGAGGTCTAAGAAATATAGTCACAGCTCTGAGAAGTTAATGAGCAGTCTGATTATGTTTTTAAAAAATGACATATGACAGACAGACCACTGTAGTTTTATCAAGTGGACAAATGTAAACATAGGTTAACTAATAAAAGCTACTCCTCTTACAATGAGACAACTCTTATGTGCGTGTGTGTATGTCTCTGTGTGTGAGTCATGTTAGCACGCAGCAACAACAGCAGCAGCGGCACCAAGCCCGGCCCACCAGCCAGCCAGCCAGGAAGCAGTCTTGCCCATTCCGATTTAGTCCAAGAAAACTGCATTTGCTTAGCAACCACATTACCGCTCCAATCACAGCAGCAGCATTTGGGATAATGTAGGGCCAGAGCACTGTGCAGTGCTTTGTGGAGGCGGTGCATTAGACTCACAAGTACACACACACACACACACGCGCACACACACACGCACACACACACGCACGCACGCACGCACACACACACACACACACACACACACACACACACACACACACACACACACACACACACACACACACACACACACACACACACACACACACACACTAGTCTGATGCCTCTCTCACTTAATGCTGCAGCTCTCTTCAAGCATGAAAGGAAGAGGGAGAGAAGTTTTTTTCACACAAGACTGCCTAGCCTTAATGCTTAAGAGAGACGGAGAGAGAGACCGAGAGAGAGACAGAGAGAAACTGTCTGGCACCTTGAAACACACACTAAAGTAAATCCATTATCGCTTTTCCCCTCCCTCTCTCTACGCCACAGAGGTGTCTGACTGTCTGCGGCCCCATCGAACTAACAGACTAAAATAGAAATTTCCGTGGTAGCTGCTGCTGGTGCTGGCTGTGCCCTGTAGCATCGACCCACACACACACACACACACACACACACACACACACACACACACACAGCACATTTTAAGCCATCTCTAGGACCTCAGTGCTATTTCTGTGATGAACTGCCGGTCGCTGAACTTCAGGTTAGCCTAATTAACACTCTGAATGGGACTTTGTCCGACGTGCCCTGCCAGAAGTCAACAATTAGGTGGCCCACGCTGTGTGTGTGTGGCAGGTACTGAGGCATATATCTGATGCTGTAAAGTTAAGTTGAGAGGGTGGAATACTCGGGTTCCCGCAGTGGTTGGCCGCATTACTGGGGGCAGAAAACAGCATGGCAGGCTGCCGGCTGGGTATTTTACTATCACAAACAGCTGCCGAGGCCTCAAGACGAGGCTCAAAGTTCATTAGCACTACTGTTTGGAAACACACACATGCAGGCAGCGCAAATAAAGTCCACTCAAAGAAGGGTTAATGGAGATGTAGCTGCTCATAGATTGTGTCTGACTATCTTTTTATGACTGTCAGAGGTGCTGATAGTCATGAGCTTGTCATTTCTTTTTCTAAATACTATCCCCGTTTGTCACTGTCTGGAGTACAATTACCTCTTCAGTACACACTCTCTCCGAGACAACCAGGGCTCTGTTTCAACCCAAATTTCTGACCAGATCCCAGTAGTTTTTGCTGGATACTCTTGTTCTGCAAAGACAAACATGAGCATTTGGATAGCCATGATGGCTTAGCACATGAGGAAGAGGAATGGGGGGAAGCTGACCACGTGGGGCCTTTCAGCTCAAATGTAAAACTTCCTTCCTCTGTTTCTCTCTGGCTTATTCACCAGGTTTTATTTGTAACCTCCGAGTCTGGCAGCTCCTCCACTTGGACCCTGCGTGTAAGGCTCCAGGCAGGCCCCCCTGGCCCGGACACTGCTGTTGGGTTTGTTTTTGGACGTGTTTTTTTTTTTTTTTTTTTTTTTTTTTTTTGCTGCTCGGGGTACATCTTTGTGAGGGCAGAGCACAAAGAGGCCCTTTGGTTCACTGCAGGGTGCTGGGCAGCCTCAAAATCGAGCCGGCTGGCCAGCACATACTGGCGCTTTCCACTCCGGAGCTGGACATTTTGTTCCACTGTTGAATTCTGGGAGAGTCTGACTGAGTGAAAGACAGACATAGGGGCAAAGAGGGAGTGAGAGGCTTCACTCTGGAGCCAAATCACATGCTCTTCAGTGGTGAGGGAGGAGGGTTTGAAGTTTGCTTTGACACATATAGGTTTTGGAGGACTCACACTGTAGGCAGAAGTTTCCTTGAGCCAGTATTTTGACATTCACAATCTTTCAACTGTCCTTTAGGAATGATTGACCAGGTTTTTAAAATAAGTTTAATAATAAGCTTTTTTTAATGCTAAACAAGTAATGTCTGACTGTCCTTTGAGCTTTCCAGGAGTCAGTTAGAGGTATGACCTCCAAATACACTGAACAAAAATATAAACACTTTTGTTTTTGCTACCCTTTTTATGAGCTGAAGATCTAAAAGATTTTCTACATACACAAAAGACCATTTCTTACAAATATTGTTCACAAATCCCACCTCACAGGTGTGGCATGTCAAGATGCTGATTAGACAGCATGATTATTGCACAGGTGTGCCGTAGGCTGGCCACAATAAAAGGCCACTCTGAAATGTGCAGTTTTGCTTTATTAGGGGGGTCTGGGGGGTCAGAAAACCAGTCAGTATCTGGTGTGACCACCAATTGCCACACGCAGTGCAACACATCTCCTTCGCATAGAGTTCATCAGGTTGTTGATTGTGTGGAATGTTGGTCCACTCCTCTTCACTGGCTGTGCAAAGTTGCTGGATACTGGCAGGAACTGGAGCACGCTGTCGTATACTCCGATCCAGAGCATCCCAAACATGCTCAATGGGTGACATGTCCAGTGAGTATGCTGGCCATGCAAGAACTGGGATGTTTTCAGCTTCCAGGAATTGTGTACAGATCCTTGCAACATGGGGCCGTGCATTATCATGCTGCAACATGAGGTGATGGTCGTGGATGAATGGCACAACAATGGGCCTCAGGATCTCGTCACAGCATCTCTGTGCATTCAAAATGCCATCAATAAAATGCACCTGTGTTCGTTGTCCATAACATACGCCTGTCCATACCATTATTATTATCCTGGATTCACTTGAGTAGTAGAAAGGTTCACTAGCCACTAGGCTAATTTATGTAATGTAACATTTCTCAGGCTTTTGATAATGACATTAGCATATTACATTCGTAAGTGGGGAAAATGTGTCTAGTATTAGATAACTCTTTTGTCAGCGAACTTTGTGAGTTGTAATGGAGCCAAATACCAAGTACTTTTGTTTTACTAAAATCAATCACTGCACTTCACAGAAATTCAACACAGTGGCACAGAAACTCCACCACCCACTAACGTTTTGGAGGTGTAATTGCATCGCAACACAGACACACCACAGCACAAGTATAACGGCTCACAACTGAGAAGGCCACTGGTGTAGGGCAAAGCATCGGCTCTGCCTAGAACCTATAAACAACTATACATCAACCTTCAGACAGCCTTCAGCCTTCATGGCATGTTAGTAGACACAGACTGATATTATGACAGACAAATGTAGACAATTGGGAGTGTTGCGTCAGGAGTGCTGAAGACGCTTCAGACAGCAGGGCGGAGGCACCACAGGAAGTTGATGTGGTGTCGAAACCAGAAGTCTCAGTTGCTGCCTGCCACGACTCTGCGGTAAGTTCAGACTGACTCAGTCTGCAGGGTTGTTGTGGTCGACAGTCGACACAGTGCTCGCCCTGGCTGTACTGAGAAAAAGGGAAGTAGGAGGGATTGCAGTGCAGCAGGTGAACATGTGACACTGCATGGGTTCACTGGTTCAGTTGTGTGTATATGTGCTGTGTTTTCATTTTGCACAAAAAGGCCCATCCCTGGGCTTCTGGCTGTTGTCCACTAACAGTCACCCCACACAGGTCACATGATGAAGGGGGAGGGGGCTTCCACTGGAGTAAACTCTGGTATCAGCAACCTCTGTGATCCCCAGTGATGATCTGTAGGCCAGGCAAGGAACAACAGGACCCCTCAGTAGAAAACATTTTACACAACCACAGAGATGGTGCTCTACACATGATGATATTTTTGTTTGAGTTAGATCAATGGTTGGTTTTATTCTGATTGTCAATAAAAGGGTTTTAAATTTCAAAGTTGGCAAGAATATATTTTTTGTTTAATCATTTTCTATATACCCGCACAGTATTTGTTTTCAAAAACTCAATCACTTAATCATTTTCTCCCTAAAATAAATAATCCTAACACCAACTAGGAGGTGATATGAGACAAAATGCCAAAAAAGCAGCACAAATAAGGATTAAATTTAGTTCCATAGAAGCAGTGAGCTGCGAGGAAAGAGAGTAGCACTTGTGTCATTTCCTGCCCTCCATCTCATCCCTCTCCCAGCCAGGTTAGTTTCTCCTCTGGCAAAGGGAAGGCTAATGGACACATTACCCGCCGGCTTGTCCCTCCGCGGCGATTATGTGGCTGTGAGGTCATCCCTTCACTTCTGCTCTCATTCACATCAGGGATCTATCATTTCATTACTGCCATTGGGGAGGAGGACTGGCTGAGGCATACGTCCATCTATCCATCTTTTCCCTCACTACAATCTACAAATAAAAGACGACTAGTCCTACTGTAACCATAAGGCTGGAAATCTCAATCCAAACTCTTCTCCTGTGTGCTTCCACGCTGGTGGAACCAGTTAGCAGACTCCATTTGGTCGGCAGTATCCCTTTACATCCTAAAAAAATCACTTGAAGACCTGCCTCTTCCAAAAGTACTTACCTATTAAGCTTTTTCTCTTCTATATTCCTCTCTGATTCTGTCTCACAACTAAAGGTCATTTGCTGGGCACTTACATGTTACTAAATGCATCTGCAAGCCTTGTAGCACTTGTATCAGATGGGAATATGGAAATGAGCATTAATGCACTACTCTCAAAGGCTTCTGCAGATCGACAGTGATTTAAATTGTACCTCTGTCATATTGGACCAGTTTGGGATTATTTTGCTTTCGATAATCCGACACATTTTAACTGTTAACGGAAGAGTTCATTCAAAATTAAATTAAATAAAGTAAAAAAATAAATAAATAATGTACTACTATTATCCCCTACTAGCTAGCTCCAAATAGATCTGGGTGTTACGCAGGTCAGTAAACTAAAGAATAGCAAATTAACAAATAAAAAGACATGCATTACTAGTCAAAAATATTCTCAGCAGTTAAATGATTAACGGTTAATGGTTGGCATCCCTACTTGGACAAAAGCATCACATGCCAAATGACCAAATCTCCTGGAAGCAACACATCTTAAAGGCCTTTAGAACCCCACTGACGTACCCTGACCCTCACTTATAGAGTTATGAAAGAACCTCAAGGACCCCTACCCACCTACTGAGAATTGTGCTATGGGTGACTGCTTATTAAAAGAAAAAGTAGCTTTTTTGACAACACTGATGATTCTATGATGTTATCATTTGAAGGTGGTAGCTGACTGACTCAACACCATTCATTTGATTAATTGGAATACTGACAGCTCCACCCTGGATAATCTGAAGGACATCAAGGCCTTTCTCCTTCATTTAAAGGCACAGATAGAGAATCTGATCTTGTTTTTTTCAGTTGTTCTGAATAAAAGCCATTCTTACTTGCATACAGTGTGAAATCACACCAGGTGTGTGTGTGTGTGTGTGTGTGTGTGTGTGTGTGTGTGTGTGTGTGTGTGTGTGTGTGTATGTGTGTGTGTGTGTGTGTGTGTGTGTGTGCAAGTAAGACAAAGTACATGTGTGCCTGTACATTCTCAGCCGCATGTGTGTCTGCAGGACCTGAGATGTATTGATTGCTGCAGGAAGTGGAATCTGATGTTTCACAGCACTTCCAGAGCTGAATGGCTTTACCACCGACAGTGAAAGCAGTAAAAGGTAGGGGTGGCGGGATGGAGGAAGGGCTTTGACACAGGGGGAGTAACCACTTCAAGAAAATATGGAGGAGTGAGAAGGAGAGAAAAGCAGCAAAAGGACAGAGAGACATAACATCTCTGGCTCTGTCCTTGGGCCGAGACTAAACAGTGCCTCCCACCTCAGCTTCTTCTCAGAACGAACAGCCACTCTGATCTGTGGAAAGTCAAGCAAACCCTCAATGCTCTCTTCTGTCTAAGGCCTTGTGTCTTGTATCAGCATATGTTCAGATAGTGTCTAAATCTAGATAAGAGGGACCGCAGTACACACCTCACCCTGGCTTTAAAACACCAAATGCATCTGGGCCAACCACTTGTGATTGGATCTAACCTCCTTGCTCACATTTAATTATATCTATGAGAAATGAAACCACTTCTGCAGAGCAAAAAATACAAAAATACAAATTTACACTTGGCCATGCTATGTGCAAGGAGAATGTGGCAGATATTTTACAGATTATGATCTACACAACCTTGCTTAAAATGACTGCAGTGTGCAAATCAGCTCTGTGTTTGGGAGGTTTATTGAACAAGGGCTGGGCTAGAAAATACACTATAACAGTTTTATAGATTTTAGTTTATGCAGGATGTTTATGACAATGTGCACAAAAAGGTTATTTTCGATAGCTGGTTGTAACTGGGCGGCACGTTGGTGTGGTGGTTAGCACCGTCGCCTCACAGCAAGAGGGTTGCCGGTTCAATCCCGGGTGTGGGAGCCCTTCTGTGTGGAGTTTGCATGTTCTCCCCGTGTCAGCGTGGGTTCTCTCCGGGTACTCCGGCTTCCTCCCACAGTCCAAAGACATGCAATTTGGGGACTAGGTTAATTGATAACTCTAAATTGTCCATAGGTGTGAATGTGAGTGTGAATGGTTGTCTGTCTCTATGTGTCGGCCCTGCGATGGTCTGGCGAACTGTCCAGGGTGTACCCTGCCTCTCGCCCAATGTCAGCTGGGATAGGCTCCAGCCCCCCCACGACCCTCACGAGGATGAAGCGGTTAGAAGATGAATGAATGAATGAATGGTTGTAACTGAAGACATTCTTGCAAGTTTCTAACTGATCTGTACATGTACACCTTGAAAAAAACAGACATTGCCATTAGGTTATAGCCTAGTGATTTTGCCTTTTTATTCAGGGAAAATAAATCCTGTCTTCTCTAAGCACTCCAGAAACCTGCAAAAACCTCTGAATCTAGAGACGGGACACAGAATGACATGAAAGGGGCACACAGGAGAGTGGTATTCATTAAATTATTTTTTAAATGGATGTTGCCCATTGTGGCAAAATTGAGATTTTACAAAGCATCTTCAGGAAAAACGTCCTATCTCCCATTTATTAGCATTCTTAAGACATCCGACTGATTGATTTAAGACACTTTACTACCAATGAAGGACTTCTTTTTACATTAATAAATACAATGCCTTGTAAGACTTTAAAGATTTGTGGGAATCCTGGTTATGCAGAATGCCACAAAGTTGACTGGGTCATAAATCAGTGCATTGAGGGTTGCAGTTGCGTCTGAGCTGGTATATCAGTCAATCAATATGTTTTTACACTCCCAAAGCAATGCAACCGAACAGATAGATGCCACATTAAGCAAGAAATGTAAGCAGAAGAGGCCAGGTGTAACACTCTCAGTAAAAACAACCATCTAGATATTACTCATAAAACGGAGGCTGAGCAAGGCGTCTTCCACATTCTAAGCTCAGTCGTAGAATGTGGGAGACATGCATTGTCGTTGCGATAACGCTGGTGAGAAGTGTGACAGCTTTGCAAACCACAAGCGCTGTCACACCCAGACGCACACACACACAGCAGATGTATATAAATGGCACTGGGCTTTATATAAACAGATGCCCCTCTGCTCAAGATAGCCTTGGCAGTGTTTCTTTGAAGGAAGACGCTGAGAATAATGTCTTTGTGCTCACTGTGGGTCAGAGGCGGTTACACACTCCACACATTACACTGTCTTAGACATCTACAATTACATTAATTATAAGCCAAGAGCTTCAAGAGGTCTATTGTCTGCTGTGTAGGAGTGGCATGAGTGTATATGCACGTGTGTGTGTGTGTGTGTGTGTGTGTGTGTGTGTGTGTGTGTGTGTGTGTGTGTGTGTGTGTGTGTGTGTGTGTGTGTGTGTGTGTGTGTGTGGATAGAGGATGCCTGGAGAGCCATGTGTATGTGCAGAAATCTGTTTAGATCTCTTCTGTGTCTGAACATGTGTGTGTGCTTCACAATAGGAAATGAATAGTGTGGGTGATGAGGGGGAAGGGTGTAGGATGTGAAATCAATGGTTTGACTTGAGGGGGGTGGGGGGTGGTTCAAGCAAAGGAGCGAGTCTGGGCCTGGTGGAGGCTTCCTGAACCTGAGAAGCAGGCACTCATGCCAGGAGGAGGGATCACCTTTCAGCATATTGTTTTATTTAGCATCTGTATGGCCGCTTCATTTGCCAGAGTGCGGCTGGGCTGGATTAATTCAAGAGATTGGTGACTTGTAGAGGAGGAATGGCCTGGCCAGTCTAGAGGAAGGATGTTAACCACATTATAAGGCTTTGTTTGCAACACTCTAGTCCAGAGTAGCAAACTGAGCCTACTGAGCTCTACCCCTTTACTGTCTCAACCAAGAGGCCCTGGTTGTCTCTCTCTCTCTCTCTCTGTCTCTCTCTCTCTCTCTCACACACACACACACACACACAGACACCTTCCACAGACTTCCTGACAAGCTGCAGCTGAGGTGTGGCTGCAGACTTTGTATCTGTTTCTGCCCAGGCAGCTTAAATGAAATCCATCTAGCTGTGCTTTGCCAGTCTAAACTTTTCTCCCCCAGCTGGGTTTAACCCACTTAAGTCTGCACTCAGCAAATGGAACCAGCCTACACCTGTCCTTCACTGACTGGTTTCACTTCAAACTCAGTGATCTCACCCTCAAAACTTCTCATGCAGTACACTGTACTAACACTAAATCCACTTTCATTTTTATTTGTCTATTGTGCAGAACACCTGGCCTCACATCGCTTCTTTGAACAACACTGTTAGGAATAAACAGAGAAAGTTTAATGGTCAGTCAGAGTTCAGGAAAAGTTGCTTCATTGGATAAATAAGGCACCTTGGTCAACCCCCTGATTATTCCAGTTTAAGATTAACAGATACTGCCTTAACATAAATAAGAGCGGCTAGATGTGACTATGAGTCAGAGCAGATTAAACAAAAGGAAAGATCAGACCTCTTTGTAGACTACACTAACAGGAAGATACACCTTTTCAGTGAAAAGACATACACAAGATAGCACTGAATCCATAGCACTTTCTTAATGAATGGCTCATTCAAGACTCTGAGGCTTATGAACACCATAATCCTTAAAGACTCGTATAGCCTTCAGGTATAAAAATACTTCCTCAGGTGTGCAGTGAAGTTTAAAAACAATATTTACTCTGATTCTTTAACTTAACTTGTTAAACTTTAAAACTGACACATTTTAAGAGACTGAATGCCACTTCCTTTTTGTATTGGTGCATTTTAATTGGTGTATTTTTTCCCCATTAAAGGGTTTTTTGGGGGAGTTTTTCCTTATCCGCTGTGAGGGTCCAAAGAACAGAGGGATGTCATATGCTGTAAAGCCCTCTGAGGCTAATTGCGATCAGTGATATTGGGCTTTATTAAAAAAAATTGTAGATTGATTGATTGATTGATTGATTGATTGATTGATACTGTAAGGGTGCTGTGATCAGGAGTTTGGGGCCGACAACAGTTGCTGGAAGCAGTATTACTGATGCCAATAACAGATCACAGGGTCAATTTAAAGCTTTATATTTATCATGTAGCATTATTTACTTATTAAACTATTCTTGACAACATTGTAAATTAAATATTAAAATTAAGAAATGAGAAGGAATCATGGATTAACAGCATGGCAAGCAGCATGTTCAACATATTCCAATCTATCTCTTTAAGCCAGGCTCAGACTGCAGGGGTTTTCAAATCCTGACTGATTTTGAAATCGGATTGCATCATGCACATGAGGAAAAACTGCACCGATGTTCCCTCTAATTTCAGACATGCACACACTACAAGATTTTTAAAAAAGGCACACCACTCACTACAGGATATTATTGAGATGATCATGCCAGAGGCAGCCACTCATGTGATCTCTCTCACGTGATCTCAACATTGTGCAACTTGCTGTAATGTCAATAATGCTTTTTAGTAAAAAAAAAAAAGAAAAAAAAAGAAAGCAAAAGTAGTAGGCTAAATGAGTCTGAATTAGATAATGGATGGGGAGGCACGCTCAGCACAGATTGTCTATTCTTCAGTGAGGACTGGGTCAGTTTTGATATCTCTCAGCAGAGGTATGCTGGCTAACATTACAGTCAAGGGTTATAATGTTTACCATTGCTTGGCAACTCTGGGGCTAACATTAGCTTGTAATGCACTCTTTTTCAGACACTGCCTTTGGTTATTCAGAGCACCACACTCTCGGAGCACCAGAGTACACTTTGGCACAAACTGGACTGTTTGTAAATTTGTACCACTGTTGCAAGCAGTGTTTCAAACATGCTCTTAAAACATGTTATCCGACTTGGTTTAAGTGGCCATATTTCAACGGGAGATGAACAACCTGCCATGTCCTTGTAATGTCAACTCAACTGATTATGCAAGTGGGGACATCTTTCAGTCTTTGCTCAAAGACATTTATGTTGATGCATTTAGTTGAACACACAAAAGAAGACCCTAACTACTTGCCTGAAGAATGAAAAAGCTTTAGACAGAAGTAAAAATCTGGCCTACTAACTCCACACACATTACAATGTTTATAACCTTGATGGCTGTAGAGTGTAACTGACAAATAGCTTTTGGACAAGAACAGCCGCTGGGATCTCACTGTTAAACCTTTGTTTCAGTGTTAATTGCAACTGCAGTACTGGTCAGTAAAATCATAGTACGTATTCCAATTGTTTGGCCCCATGCAAACTGAAGATGAGTTCAATCCATGTTTTATATGATCCAGTTTTAGAGTAGCAAAATACCTTTTATGTGTATGAAAACGTCAATTATTACCATTTGAAGAGTAATTGTTAATAAATGTTAATAGTAAGAAGACAGCATGCTACATGGCTATCTCAACTCTTTGTTTTTGCTGGACAGCAGCAGCCATGATGACACTTGCAGGAAAGATGAGCAAAGCGGGCAAGAGGGGAGCATGGAGAAGGGGGAGGCAGACAATGATCATCGGTCCATGACTCAGGCGCTTTGGGAGCACTGATCATCCAACAGCAGAGGGGGTGGGGGTGGGTTATCACCTCTATCTGTCCCACAATCACAGATCCACAGCTGATACCCACCACAAAAGAGGTGACAATGGCTAGCCAGCATACAGCGACCCTCCACCCCCACCCCATACTCTTACAATAATACCTCACAGAGCTCCTGGGAGCTGCCCTTCCACATGGCTGAGGCCAAACCAGTGTGACCCCGCCCCCCCTGAGGAGTCAATGCAATCACAAAAAAGCACAACAGAGGTTTCCCAGGACCCGACCTGCCTTCATAACAACAGAAAATACACCTCAAGCCATTTCAGACTCTTTTCAATGTCTGCTTTTGGACCAGCCGCCAAAGGCTTGTTTTGAGAGTTGACACACCATTATTTCAAAAGGGGTGGTGGAGTATTTAATGCCCCCTCACAACATTTAGGACATCTCCCAGTGCCTCTGCAGAGCCAGGAAAATCATAAAGGACCCCTCCCACCCTGGTCATTCGCTGTTCACCTTACTGCCCTCCAGCAGGCTGTACGGGAGCATTAAAAGCAGAACCAATAGACTTACAAACAGTTTCTTTTCCTGAGCCATCAGAACTCTAAACTCCCAAACCAAATAAACTATCCTTTTCATTTCCAGTCTGGGTGACATTACATACATTACGTGCAATAACAATATCTGCCTCTTATAGTTGATTATTATTCATTTATTCTTATTTATTAGTGTTGAGATGAAGGTATTTTTCTGGGTTGTTACTGTTGTTCCTTTGAACTTGCATTGTGTATAGTTTTTAAATTTCATTGTACTGGTACACTGACAACAAAGGACTTCCATTCTATTCTATCCCATTCTATTTGTGAAGAAAAAAGGTTAAGGCTCTGTGTACTAGGTTTTGTGCTCAAAGAACTTCAGCAGTGATGGACACACACAGAGGAACAAACCTGCATCCTCTTAATGAGGAAAAATATTTCTGGAACCACTGTGTCTGCACTAAATATTGTGGTGGGACAAAATAGAAGTCAAACCAGATGTGCAGTGTAAACTTGGTCAATATTGGCAATGAATTTCCTTGATTTTTGCCTTGTACCATGATGGTAAAGACAAGCCAGATGGCAAAACCTCTGTAGGCCAATGTTGGCTAAGGTTAATCCTCTTTCTTTTTAACATTGCAGATTGTACACTACAAAGCTGTAACTTGTGAATTGTAACATATACAACTTAAATTAGATTTAGCAGTTTAAGTGACACATCTTTGCCCAAAAAATCTCAATTAATGTGAACAGTATGGACTGATCATAAACTCCAATGTTTCTTCCGCCATGGGTTCCCAGAGCTGAATTCCAATGTGATTCTTTGCATGAATAACAATGGGTACATAAAGAAGGATGCTTTGTCAGTGGCAAGGCTGGGTATCACATCAAAAATACAATATCAGTACCAAAATCAGTGCATAGTGATAGCGATACCAAGAGTACTTCACTCAATACCCATAATATAATTAGAATGGCGTGTAGTATGGCCATACTTTCAAACATTTTGGTGGCATCTAGACACATTGAACTGCCAACTCTGTCCAATGCATGGCCCTCGACTTCACCACATCACAGACTGTATGAATTGTAAGCTGCTGCTTTGGTAGTGTGAGTTTTGTGCTGGGGACAGTTGTGAAAATCTGCTGGGCCTCACACACAGTGATAGGGCTAACTGTTAGCATCACACAGCTTATACCTAGCGGTTATTAACAGGTTTAATGATGAGTTGAGCTGCTTCAGTGTCGGTGTGAGTTTTTTGGGCCTATTTAACAGCTCAGTGTTGGATATTGGCTGCTGTTGCTAACTGGTCGGATGCTGAACTGACCGTTCGCCAAGAGGAGGGCAGCTTCAGAGATGGTAGCAATATAAAATTTGGTGATCTGGTGGGAAGTGTGAACTGTCCGTTATCCAAGCCCACAAGAAGAGCACTAGGCCGATTTTACATCATGGTCAAAAGTGGAATTACAACAACTGGGTCCATCACATGATGCCATGGGGCCCAATAAGACTTTTTCCGGTAGACTTACATTGGGAAACAGACGTCTGAAATCAGTGGGTAAATTTTTTTACTGTCACAAACCCCACAAAATAACTTGTTTCACTATCAGGATTTGATCCATTTGGTCTTATAACATTTCAAACGTCTGGAGGATGCACTAACAATAGTCCCTTGAGGACTAAAACGTTTGCTGCTTGTTTGCTGCTTGTGAAGATCCCCAGTAAAATGATCTTTTTTAATTAAGACTCTTAATCTACATTTGTTTTGTGTGTGCGAGTCCTTTTCCGCCTTTTAAAAGTCTAGAGGAGCCACACAATTAAATAATTTTATTCCCCTTTATGCTAGCGGAAGGCTTAAGCAGTAGTTAGCCGCTAAACTGCTAAAAGTCTCTAGTTCACCTGCTCTGTGGGCCTGACAATACAGAAGATTTAGGTAATTTCATACAGTGAAAACCTAGCTTTTTTGGCTGCTGAGCAACTTTCATAGGAATGAATAGGGACCCGCCTCCAAAGCTGTTTCCAGGTCTCACTATACATCTATGTCGGCATTAGACCTCCAGCACTAAAAGCATCGAATGCAGGTATCATTTGACTGGAGAGACTTTTGAAACTACTTGGCACTGGGTTATTTTGGTCAATACCAGAAAGGCAAGTACTGACACCCAGTCCTAGTCAATTGTGTTGTTCTGTAACAACACAGTTGTATTTTTTAAGCTAGTGTTTATTTTTTATAAAAATTAAGCTTTGCTGCTATGCTCCATTAAAATAAAATTCCATATCTCTTGCTACTATTATCAGCCCATCCTCTTGACAGAGATTGCAAAGCTGCTGAGTTGACTTGGCAGCTTCCTCTTTGGAGGAATCGTGCCAGTTCAATCAGAAATAAGATTAGCACCGTTTATTCTTAGCTTGAAAATCTCCCTGTATCTGCCTTCTGTCTCTACCTGTCCTTCCCAAACTTTGAGACAATTAAGGAGAAGCCCCTTGACGAAAACAGGCCACCCGTCAACTGCTGTCACACCAGTGTGAGACAGACTACCGGCTTCTGACATGACACTCCGGGAGGATATTCTTGGCCATGCCTGGTGGATGTTGTGTTACACACTGTTAGTGCAGTTGACAAGTCTGTGTGTGTGTGCACATATGTACATTTGTGTGCATTTGCACGTGATTCTGTCTGCTTCTGTATTCATTATAAGGCTAAGGAGGTATTGCGGGGGTGGGATCTTGGTACTGTGTGGATGTCTGTGCTTGTGTGTGTGTGTGTGTGTGTGTGTGTGTGTGTGTGTGTGTGTGTGTGTGTGTGTGTGTGTGTGTGTGGTTGGGGGTGAGGGGAAGCATCACTGTGGGAGACAGGCAGATGGGGATGGAAATGAGTAGGCAGTGAGCTCATGCTAATCTCCTCCTACAGCTCCTACAGCTGATCCAGGCACAGAACTAGCACACACAGACACACTCACACACGCTCACGACTGCAAATAATATACTTAACCAGCCCCATGCACAATCACACACCAAATAAGGCTGAGGATGCCTCTGCTTTTCAAATGTTCTCATGTGTTTCACATATTTTGAGAGGTAAGCCCAAAATCTTTCAACAAAATCAGTTACACACCTCTCATCATGCAAACATTAAATTCAATACTATGTGGTGCCGGTGGATGATAATTTGTTGGATAGCAGTGTGTGTTTGTGTGTGTGAGTCTAGTTGCCTTCGTCAGACAGCCATCTGTCCTGTGGGAGTTGCTCAGCAGCACGCAATTGGCCGACTGCACTTCATGAGAGGCGAGGGGTGAGGTGGGTCACCCCTTTATTTAGGGAGAGAAAGGTCGTGTGGTGCTGGCTGCTCCTCCAAACATATGGGTGCGGGGACGGGGGTTGGGGCAACTCCAGAGGCCAACGTTGCTGTCATATACAAAGGGCACTCTTGGGCTGACACAGCACAAAGTAAAACCCCCACCTCACCATTCCATCTTGTAATGAAAGCTGCCCTGGCAGTGTGTTCCAGTTTGAAAACCCACGTCCTTAACATCAATTGGTGCGGTTTATCCTGCTGTTTATATCACCAAACAATTCCATTGTTGGGGCTGATAGCAAATTAAGAAAAATACAGCAAGACAATAGTACTACTCCAACTGACTACTTTCCGAAGAAAAACATGTACTACGTGGACAACAGATTTGATGCGTCGCAAGCATCATCAAAGTCAGATGCTGTATCTTTCTTAACACGTTATAGATGTGAGGAAAAAGTCTCACTTTTAGCCCTGTGATAATAAGCAACACAAGCCTCCATGTCAAGACAAACATAGACTAATTACTCACAGATATGAATTGAATTTTTTATCATGTGTGCATTCCACATTCACATGGTGGGGACACCCCATCAAGAGCCACACTGTAAACTCACCATGCTTGCAGGTAAGAAGACATCTTTGCATCTTGGCTACACTTCAAACCAAACACTAGGGATTGAGGTGAACTCAAAGCAATGTATCATGACATTACTGTAATGTGTAAATCAAGGCTATCAAAATAAACTAAAACTACATCAAAATAAATGTGAAAGACATTTTATTTAACTGAATTAAAAATAAAAACTAGGCTTTGGTCTCTGGTCTTTTGGTCCAATTTGTCAATGCAACAAGCATGAGGAGGCAATGGTGCATGTTTATTGAGAATGGTGGAGTCAAGATGACTGTGAGTCATGCCTTTAGAAAAGCCCCTTTCCCACTGGACAAAAAACATTCTAACATCTGGCTTCTTTATTTCATGGGAACGTTTACAATCAACATTCAGTCCTGGATCACATGACTTTGCAGTCATCATGGGTATTTATCAGCTCCAGCAACAATCGGCTTCTGATGGAAATAAGACACCTGGTGGAAGTGCTAATTTTATACCCCTTGCCACAGGCCAACAAAAATACCATCTGCCATCATCCAAGCAGAACCGGAACATCGTTCCACATTACTCAGCAGAGTTTAAAGGACAGATTGACTGGCCTCCATGCTGCTTTCTACTGTTTACTAACCTGTTTTCCATCCCCTCTATGACACTGAATGTGCCACAAAAACCCCCCACAGAAATGCATACTCGTTTGCTGCAGAGCCATGACGGCTACATGACTCTGGTCTACTGGCAATGGGAAAGGAGTCTATTGTCTATTTTTAGCGTTTTTTTTCCCACGTTTAAAAAGCCTGCGATCACAATTTCACTAATTTTGGTGGAAAAGGGGTAAAAGTGTGTTTGTATTGTAAAACCTAATCTGAACACCTTAAATCCTGCCCCTGACAAATACCCCGATGATATCGTAGTAATAAAAAAACAAACAAAAAACCTGCTGAGACTAATAACATCTAAACCAAAACTTAACATTTTTTCAACAATAAAAACTAAACTAAAATGAGCAAACCCACTCTGGAAACTAACTAAAAAGTACCTACATTGAAAATAAGAATCTAAAACAAAATAAAAATAAAAATGAATTTTAAAAAAACAATAATAAGTCTATTGTGGATGAAGGAATTAAAGACATTCCTAGCTGCTAAAGCTGCACTTCAATAAATGTCTTAACGTTAAAAATTGTTTCAACCTCAACATCTTTTCACCTGCAAATCACCAATCTCAAATCACTCATTGGTAAACTGTGTGAACTTCAGTTTGGTCTGACTGGTGAAGTCTGTGTGTAGCTTGGAGCTTTCTGCCACTTGGCAGACATCAAAATGCTAATTCAGTGTGATGCTGGCCTTACATCTGAGCAGCACTGATGCATCCCCGGTACAGAAGCCTCGGGGCCACTAAGGAGGCGAAAGGTTAGAGGATGGTGCTTGGGGATGTGTAGTTAGGACAATAGCTGAGCTTACAGTGCCATGTGTGTTGATGAATATTTCAGAGACAATCTCATTAAATAAACATGCGGGACCTCACCGCCTACGGTAACCCTACCATCAATATTGAATGCCCACCAAAAAACTGACACAGTGTCGTTCACAAGCCAACAGTCAGGTCAGACATCGAATTGCACCATCTGACTTAGGAAGAGCTCCTTTCCACGCAACACCTGGAGGAGGTCACCGGGTTCTTCCTTCTTCTTCTCTTACAATAATTCCAATGAGGCACGCTAAAGGGCCTTTGGAGACTTAAGAATAGCCACTGCAAGCTGAGTGTGCTTGTTAGTTTCCTGCTTAATCAGAAGGCTATGAATATTCTGAGAAGGGCTTTCACTGAGTGGGAGGAAAGACTTTACTTCCACGCATGCTCTTGGCTCCATGCTCTGAGCTTTGCATGCAGCACTCTCCCAAACAGCTTGCATGCATGGTTTCCTACAACAGCAACATTGACTACTTATATGGAACCTTTTTCTCCCTCCTTCTAATTTGAATGGACAAGCTGGTAGGTGGGTAGCCCCAGAGAAGCTTATTTTCCTACCCCTGCCCCTGGTCTCCTCCTCCACACAAATACTGACTACAGCCAGCCAGTTCTTGGCTGACCGCTCCGTCCATTTGTGACGCTACTGATAGATGTAGAAGCCAGTGGGTCAGGGATGGAAGCACAGGAGAGGGGGTGGAGGGCAGACAGTGGCTGGCAATGAAAGCTTGAACTTCTTTTCTTGTTCTCCTTTGTCACTTTCTCCTTCTGAATGAGACTATTGCTTTTGTCAAAGATAGCTGTAATGTCAAGGTATTAGAATTCACTGGGCATGTAAGAACACCTGTGAAAGGTACAGCTGATTCAAGATCGGTCTGCAATCATGGACTGTGCAAAAGAATTGGACATGACCTCTGGGTCTGAAGAGTGAAGCCAATGCCTAAGTGCCTTTAACATGCATTTTTCTAATGGCCAGCAGGGGGCGACTCCACTGGTTGCGAAAAAAGTGAGATTATATAGAAGTCTCAGAGAAAATAACCCTACTTCTCACTTGATTTATCACGTCAGTTAACAGTTCCCTAATGAGTTCATAATCTCAAATGCTAGCAGGGCTGCAACTAACCATTATTTTTATTGTCTACTTATCTGTCGATATTTTTCATGATAAATCAATTAGTTGTTTGGTCTGTAAAATGTCAAAAAATGGAGAAAAGGGTTAATCAGCATTTCCCAAAGGCCAAGACAACATCCTCAAATATCTTGTTTTGTCCACAACCCAAAGAGTCAGTTTACTGTAATAAAGTAAAGAAACCAGAGAATATTCACATTTTTAATTTTGATCCTTTTATCAGTCTACCACCAGTTTTTTTTTACTCTGATCTGACCATTTGTTGGCGATTTTGGTAAGTTACAGTCCCACTTAGAGTAAAATAGACAATAGGCAAGTATCCTCTGGTTCTCAGTCAGATCCGACCCTCACTCCTCCACAGCACTGCCATTTCATGCAAATATATATATAATAAAGATGGTGACGACCAAATTACCAAACCTGAGGCTTCAAAATGGTTGCCCATAAACCAATTTCTGCCATCATGGTGGCTACATCCACTTCTTTTATACAGTCTATGTCTGTAATACCACCTATTTACTAGCATAGTACAATATCCCAGCTTAGTATATTATTTGTTTTATCATTAGGATTTCAATAATGCTCTCAAAGTTATCCCCCAAGAGAAGCTAAACTTATTCTCTGAAACAAAGCATGAGATGCTTTGCAACTTAAAAGCAGAGTTTGGGGATCAAACTCAGGGTACAAAACTTGTCTGAATGCAAACAATTTGCCTGTTGATATAATTAGGAGGAATCTGGTCAAAGAATATGCAAACAAGATAACTAATCATATATTGTGGAGAGATGCAAGGATTGCAATTTTCTTTGTCAACTCTGACATCTGATTTTTTGAAAATCCGATCTGCAGATTCCAAATTCTTCTAATTACAACTTTATTTCTTTCTAGGAAATATAATTGACAGCATACACAAACATCTTTGGAACTTCTACATACACTATACAAATATTATACAAGGAAAAGTATTGTATTTCGTGACTCCATCTGCTGGTGGGTCATCAAGATAAGAGTATGCATGTATAATATGAAGTTAATTCCACTACAGAAGAGATCTGATGACCAATAAAATTAGGTGGGGAAAAAAAATAGATATATCGATATCAGTATCTGTTATCAGTCAAATGAGTTGTTACATACCAGCATATCAGATATTGGCAAAAAATCTCATATCGTGCATCCCTAATGATAATCGCCAATTTTAATATAACAGTTTAGGCCTGCTTAAAACTAATTACAGCAGTCAAAAAGAACACCATCAAGCTCTGTGCATGGTTTAGAACGCCTTGTCTCTTTGGTTCTGATAGAAAATTCAGAATTATCCACGGGCATTTTGAATGCTACGAGAAAACAACACAAGTTGGTCATGACGTGTCTAGTGACAGTAAATACAATCCTACAACAAAAAAACACCTACTGCTTTCTATGTGCTTTCATCTCTTGTGAATAATCAAGCATCAACTGGGAAAATCCCCTTTTGCTCAAAGAACTTTAAATACTGAGAAACACGACTTCTGGCTGGGAGGCATGCTGTGTGAAAACAATCAATGCACCTAATTCATTTTCCGTTGATGCTATATGACACCCCTCGGAAAACATTTCCAGGTAACACAACAAGCAATATAACCTGTGATTCTCTCTCTCTCTCGTCACTTTGCTTTGCTTTCTACACAGACACATTGAAATCACCAAGCATCTCATGGCACAACTTTTATACAAAGTTTTTATCGAGAAGACGTGGAAAAAAGTCACTCTTTGCTGAGCTTCTTTTCCAGGAAGGGACAAAAGAGCAAAATAGGTGTCATTTTAGCAGTTTCCTGCATAGGGATAGAAAAACGGAAAGGCTTTGGAAGAGCCGCAACATATGTGGAAAATCATTAACAAGTTTCAGCACACAAACTTAACGACAAATTAAACACCCCCTTTTAATTGACTTTAATTTGCATAACATTCAGGGTAAGAGCAATTAGAGTCTGAATAATTAAAAAGGTGTTTTTCTTTTTCAAGAAGAAGCCTCTTTTCCTCAGAATGCTAGCCAATCAACTCCACTTAGGAGGCACTTTCTGTGCTGCTCTGTCAGTCCGCTTTCATTGAGCTCGAGAAGTGATGGAGTTCTCAATCACACTTGACATAAAGACACTTGAATGTCAATTTGGCATTGATCTCTCTGACCCTCAGTCATGCCTCACAGCTTGGACTGACTGTCCTCCATTAGAAACCCAGCCTGGCTGCCTGGCCAGGCAACAGAACTCATTACACAGGCCTAATTGAATTGTTGGCTTCCTCCTTTTCAAAGCACAGAGGACAAATTCTAAATTATACTATTTGACAGGCAAAAAAAGAGAACCATCAAACAGAAATTGCCGCATTGAATCTCTTAGAAACAAACCCACACAACTGGGACAAAATCACAGCCGACTTTTGCAACTGTCACGTTTTTCCAAACACCCATAAAAAGAGAATGGAAATATTCCCTGGGCAACCATTGAAATGCACAGCTACCAGCTGTTGTCCTGTCCACCGTGTGGACATGGCTGGCTGTCAGCAGGCTTAGCCAACACTGCGCCTTGCATATGAAACAGGACATGGGCCTATATCCCCTTGGGGAGTTCACTTCCTCTGCCCCCCCTGCCCACCACCACTACCACCACCACTGCCCCACCTCCCTTCTGAAACAAGCGGCCCCTTCAGCTAGAGGCCAGATATCCCAAGCAGCAGTGGGGGCTTCTCAGGGGAGGGGGTGGTGGAAGGAAAAGGGGAAGTTTTAGCTCCTGCACATTAGAGAATGGAGTGCTATGCTTTAGAGAAAAAATTATTAAAATCATACGAATGACAAAAGTTTTGTCTCTGTTTTCAGGGCTAAAAGGTGGAGTCAGCCATTCTGGAGAAAGACAGTTGTTATTTAAACTCAACCCAAACACATACACTCCTCCCGTCAAGTGGTCCTTCAGAAGCTCCTGCAACATCTCTAATGTTATTTATGTTTCACTACAATCATGGGCTGTTCCTCCTGGGCAAGAAAGTAGAAAAAGGAGAGTAGCGGACACAGTGTTGTGTCACTCAGTCCGAGCCACTTAAGCCCCTCTCCCACCGCACAAAAAACCTACTAACACCCAAAAACATCTGGCTTTTGTGTTTAATGGAAAAAGCTAGAACCAGAATTCACTCCTGGGTCAAATGATTTGGCAGTAGACATGCGTATTAAATGGCTCCGGCTCCGATCAGCTTCGATCAGCAGTGATAGAATTACAACACCCGGGTGGGTGTGCTAATTTTAGCCCCTATGCCAACGAGATGCAATGACACCCCATCACAAAATACTGTCCACCTCTATCCAAGCAGCACTTAACCATCATTCCAAATTACTCCGCACAGAGTTTGAAAGACAGACTGAAATTGGGGTGCGATATCTGATATGCTGATATATAAGAGTTAATCTGGCTGATAACTGATACTGATATATATATGTATCCATTTTAGTGATAGATAAGTTCAGTGATCATCAGCACTAATCTGTAGTGGAATTAACATCATATTATGCATGCATAATGACATACCTACCAGCAGATGGACACATGAAATACAATACTTTTCAATGTATGTACTATACAATTATTGTAAAAACTAAGGAAAATCATGTTGGCTGATTCTGATAGTTCATTTTAAAGCTGATACTGGCCGATGCCAATGGTGTAACGATATTATCAGCATGTTGGCCAATTACAATTTTGTCATCCAGTACCAATGACGTGCTGATATTTTTGGCATCCCAAGACTAAATAAGTCAGAAATATAAAAGAGGTAACATTTTCACTAGCCTCCATGGTGCTTTCTACTGTTTACTAACCTGTTTTCTGGCCTGCCTGTGATGTTAACACACACCAGAAAAAAAAAAAAACTAAAGATAGGCATAAAGGCATACTCATCTGCTGCAAGAGTGGCTATCACCTATTTTTAGCAGGTTTACCAGTGTTGAAAAAAACCCACATAGACACACTAATATTAAAGGAAAAGGGGTGTAACTTTGTTTCCTTACATATTTGCAGAATTTGACAAAACAAGGGTCGTGGATTAGCATCACTGACTGAACCTTTAATAGTTCTTTATTAAAACATTAGCTTTAGCTTCAGCCTTTCCTACAATGATCCACAGGAAAACGCACGGAAACAGCCTGCAGAAATGTGTCGGGTGTCAGCACAGCAACATAATGGAGCATAAGCAAAGAATTGTTCTGATTCTTCATACACCTCTTTCTCTAAACAAATCACTTCCCACCACTTCAGAATCAAAATGAATCATTGGATGAAGAGGAAATGTGGATTCCCCTAACTGCTGTCGTCATGGTTAACATGTTCAAGCCAAGGAAAGAGTGTTTTCATATAGCAGTTGAAGGAGTGGCAGGTCTGGATGTAAGACTGACTGCCTGTCTGTTTGTAATGAATGAACATTCATCTGTAAACAAAATGTGCCCAATTCCATGACTTCAACTCAGAAAAGCCACTAAATTTCCAGAAGTGAAGGAACTGTTGAAAACATGAGACTGAACAGGATCCTTGTCATTAAGGAAAGGACCAAAAAGACAAGGTTTGACATGACCTTGCTGGTTTTGAATGAAGCACGAGTCAAGCTTGAGCTGGCCCAACAGCAAGCCCCCCACCCCCCACCCCCCGTTTCTCTTCCTCATATCTCCCTTAAACAGACGGATTGTGTTGAAATCACATAATCTTGAGGGCGAATTATAAAGTTAGCAACATACTAAATCTGACGCCGCAGCCCTTATCTAAACATCCTGATGCGGAAAGCCACTGATTATGTGTGCCACCCACATGTGTACCAGCCAGAAACCAAAAGACTTGCAGCCAAGCGCTGGCATGAGTAACTCAAAGAAATGTTCCACACCCAGCACATAAACTAATTTAAACAATTCAATAGTTCACTGCATTTGCTCATTGCTGTTTACAGTAAGTGCTGTGGCTCATGTCCTCCAAGACAAGAACACAACTTTTACTGCACACCCCTTCCATGCAGGTATGCTGCAAAAGTGTTTTTACCCAACCTCTCTGTGATTCAGATGCATGTGCGAATTTTAGAAGGTAGCTCTCAAAAGAGCATCTGCAGTGAGGGAAGTGCGACAATATCACTTCCTGTGTCTGTCTGCATGCGAGACTGCTGCTAACACATCTGAAACACCTCATTAATATTCACAGAGCTGCTCAGTTGCTCCGCTGACAGCACGCCGATGGTGGCATTCTCTCGTGTGCTGAAAGGTAAGAAGGCAGCACGACAGTCTAGCACTTTGCCTCACATTCTCCAAGAACATTTTCAAAGTGCCTCGGTCGTGCTGAAATGTGCTGACAAAGGGGAGCTCTGTTGCCATAAGTTAAGCAATATTTCTCAACTCCTAACCAGCATGTATTCCCTCATTAGCGTTTCTTGAAACAAGGTACTTGCGGGGGGAAAAGGAGGAGTCAAATTAAAAAGAGGGCTAGAGGCTCAAATGAGCCTTGGGCTTAACACTTGGATGCCCCGTCGGCACTTATGAAAATAGAAGAGGCCCCTGAAAGTGGGGGTCCTTGAGGTGTGCCTACTTGAGTCTGAATGAAAGTGTGTGCCAAGAGTGGGTATTCACAACGCATGGCAGGACTTTGGCACTCTTCAGAACTTCAATGGTCTCCCTGATTTCTCTTTCTTTGGCAGATTCCTCTGAAAGAAGCCTCAGTGGAGAACTGGATGGGAGCTTCTTGTAAACACTTTTACTTTCTGTGCTTCATCAACAAGTCTACAGCCCAGAAGTCCACTCTGGTTTCCAACAGACTGGAGTTTTAAAAAAGTAGGTAAGAGGGGGGAGGATGAGTGTGGGTGCGTGTATGTCAGAGGTGGGTGGCTGGCCTGGGGTAGGTGGATGTTTTTTGGGGGGGGGGGGTTGATGAATGCTCTCCTTTGTTGGGATCATATTATGTTTCCACCACAATACTTCTAAACCCTGCTCCATCAACTCCATTCATGTGTAACAGTTCATGCAAATGGCTGCACTAGCCTTTTTTCCAGAGCTGGGGCGGGGGGTGGGATTCCTTTTATCAGTCTACCACCCAACTCCTCTCTCTGCAAACTCCTGCCTGCACACCAAAGCACAGATGATAATCCTTTCATACAGTTTCATAGTCACTTAGTCCAAAAAGCAACGCTGAAGGAGGCATGGAGAACCACATTCACATGTCTAAACTACTTCACTTGGTCAGAGGTCTGATCACACACACACCACAGGAAACACACAGAGCCAATACCTGCATGGATACTCTGATTCTGGTTAGTCAAAAATTTTAGAACGATCTCACATTATTAAAAGAGAATCAGAGGATGTGGACACCATCAGAGAAAAAAAAAAGCCTTCAGCTCTGATAGTAGCGCTGATTAAACCCACAGGAAGCCAGGCACATGACAGCCAGACAAAAATTACATTTAATGTGACACATAAGGCTTCACAAACACAGAGAGGGAGAATTGGCAAATTCTGTTGTACTAACAATAATCAGAATTAGTGTAGGAGTGTATCCCTTCCCATGGGAACACACACACACACACACACACACACACACACACACACACACACACAACGAAAAAACAACCAAAAATGTAGGCTGGGGATGAGATTGCTGTCCCACTGAAGTGTGTGTGAGTGTGTGTGTGTGTGTGTGTGTAATGAAATGCAATCTAATCTGGAGTAGAGACAAATTATTTACGTCTAAATTCATGTTTAATCTACATCCCTCCCCCCTAACTGTTGTTTACTATTTCCCGTTGAGCCATTTGTTGGTAAATGAGATTGTATTTACAGTACAGGCCAATAAAAGTGAGCCTGAGAGGTGCTTCATGGACAAATAATGGCTTTATTGCCACCAGAGGCGTTTTGTTGTCACTGCTGGATGAGGCTCAATTAGTAACAACATGTCAAAGACAACCAAACACTGAGCGGTTCACACATCAGAGATCCATAAGATAAGGTTTAACCAAAGATTAACTCTGAATATGTGTAAGTGGTTAGAATTAATCCCTTTAATGCATTCTTTAACTGGGGCAGATTTCAATTGAAGAGGCCCGCATGGACATTCTCAAAGACACCTTGGATTCCTAGGACCACAAGCTGAGAATCACAGCTGTGGCACCACTCCATACATCTGGAACTATTTCTACCAATATGCAATAAAATTCAGATGGGACCCCGATTGAGAGCCATTCTTGGGGACACACTACATGAATCAACCTGCATGACATTAATGCATTTGAAGTTGTGGACACAACTTTAAAACAAGCTTGGTGCTGTTTCAGGAGAAGGATGCTGAGCAGGAACAGAAAGTAACACTCAACAATGAGCTGCAATGCTTTGAGTGGATCATAAGAATGGAGGAAATTGAAACAAATCAAAAAGCTGCACTCACATAAAAGATATATGTCAGCCTATATAACATGAGGAGCAACTCACCCTGGATGATGCTTTCCTCTTGTACTTGTTGGCGAAGTCAAATTTCTCCTTGATCTCGTCCAGGAGCTGCTCCAGACGGGCCTTCTCCTCTTTCCCCGAGTAATCCTGGCCCAAGAGGATGTACGCCCTCCAGTTGGCCGAGTCGAAGCCCCAGTGGCAAGTCCTGTTCTCTTGTGCCTTATGACTGTGCACCACGAACTTGTGAGTCGGGTACATGAGCCTGCAGTCCATGCACTGAATGCACGCTGCGTTGGGGCTGGTGTACAGCTCCGGCACGAACAAGCCCTTGCACTTGCCGAAACACTCGTGGTAGACTTTAAAGCTCCTCTCGGTGAGCTCCAGCTCCAGCGAGCCTCCGCTCAGCTCCTTCTTGCAGCGCGGCGGGTAGGCGCCTCCGTAGATCAGGGCGTTGCAGAGCCGCTCAGCGTCCGTCTTAGTGATGAGGCCGCAGGACGGCGCCGAGAAGGGCAGGATCCCCATGACTTTCAGGATCTCCAGCTGGTCCGCCGTGCACCGGGAACAGTAGATGTGCAGGTCGTCGCACACCGAGTTGATCTGCTGTAGGGTGAAGTCCCGCAGCACCGTGTTGAGAATCTGCGGCAGGCACAGTCGCTTCTCTCCGCCGACCACGAAGCACGAGATGGTCTCGCTTTCCAGCACCGTCTCGCACCTCTCCGTGGAGCGGTCCGACGGGATAAAGAGCGGACCCGGCATCACCGGTGGCGGCAGATGCTGCAGAACCGGCTCGGGCTCCTTACCGTCCTTCTTGAAGAGGAGCTCATGTTGCCACCGGGCAGAGAAAGCCGCCGGTCCGCCAAGAGAGCTCATAGAGCTGAGGTGAAACTGCTTCAGAGTTTGTTGCAGTCCCGGATGAGGCTGGAAGCTCTGCCGACTTACAGTCTCCATGTTTTTCCTGCAACTTTAGAAGCGTAAATCCTTCTCGTCGTCGACCGGGAATCACGGGTATCTATCCGTTTCTGAACCTGGTAAATCCACGGTGTCCCAGAACTGACCGATATTGCGAAGCGCTTCATCAAACATCCAGTAAAAAGTCCAGACGGCGAGTTTACAGTTTTATTCCAGTGACTACTGAGTGTACACCGGCCAGTCGCTCCCTGCAGCGGGTCGCCGACTGTCCATATCTGAAAAAACACGGCTCTCCAAACTCCACACAGGCGAAAAGTTCCGTTTGTCCAATTCCAAAACCGAGTAGGCGAAAATGAAACAAAAGCGGGAGTTGTGAGTCGATACAGCTCGATAAAAAATCCTTATTTGAGGCTCTTTCCGCTGTCGAGGACTGCAGCAATCCACTCGGTGTGCCCCCGCAGTTCACTCTGACTGTACGGAGAGGAGAAGTCTGAGAGCCAGCCTGCTCTCTCTCTCTCTCTCTCTCTCTCTCTCTCTCTCTCACTCACTCACACACACTCACACACACACACACACTCCCTCCCTCGCGCTCCGTCTACGTCTCTCTCTCGCGCTCTCTCACGCGCCCCCTCCCTCTGTGTTTGTGTGTCTGGCTCAGTCATTGAATCCCAGCCAGGAATGTGAGTGACTCTGCAGGCAGGCTGGGCTCTTCCAGGAACAAGCCGTCACCCCCCACTGCCCTGCAGAGAGACAGGAGAAGAAGAGAAACAAGTGAAGGGAAAGAGGAAGATGAGGGCTGCGTTCAGATCATATGGGAAAAACTACGAAGCGCAAGCTTTAAACTGTCTTGCAGTATATTCTGCTGCTTAAGTGTTTCCATTATTTGCCACTTTATTCTACTCCAGAAGAAATGCTACATTTATTTGACAGCCATAGTTACTTGATAGATTAAGTATAGCTACATACAACCAAGCTTGACTTTGCGTTAAGGCATCAGTAATAATAACAGTTAAGGCCAAAACAGCCGCCCCCATTATTTTCTATTTACAAACCCACACCAGCGTCGGTTCGACGCGCGTCGACATGCTGCCGCTACACTTTACGCTTTACCGCCCTTGAAAAAGCGGTTGGCAACCAGTACCGCCACCTAGCGGACTGGATATGCAATAGAAATTGATGCCCCGCAGCGCGACGCTTTTTGTGTGTTTTGGGGGCGGCACTTGACTCGCGTCAATGACGCCGCTGTCATATGACGCCGCTGGTGTGTTTTGGCCTTTAGATTACTGTATACATCTTATTATTGTTGCAACAGTCTGAGATCTTCACTCCAGGGTTTTTTCCGACCTAATTGTATTGCGGAGTTTTGCACAGCAGCGACCGGATCTTTGCTCGAAAACCACAAAAAAATGTGGTGGCACAACAGCCTCCTTCAGTAGCTACATTATTCTGTGCTTTCTTTTGGTTTTCACATTGGCTAGTCATCCTGTTTAAATTGTCTTCTGATTAAATCAGAACCGCTGAAACAAGTTGTAGGAAGCCTCTGCAAGTAATTGGTTGCTGGCAGACGCTCTGTGCTGCAATAAAATGGTTAATCAGCAGTGCCGTGCACTGTAGAGCCGATGCGCTGCTGGTTCTGCCAGCCTGAATAGAATATAATGTCTATAGAAGGTCGACCCATAACCCGCGGGACTCGCAAATGGACCTGCGGGTCGGGCAGCAGTGATCGTCTGTTAAATCGGCGTGTAAATGATATTATGACATTATTGGCTATTAAGCCTGATTTATGGTCCTGCTTTGAATCGACGACGTCGCTACGTCGTAGGGTAAGGGGCTACGCAGAAGGCTAGTAGCCCCCGGCGTAGCCTGACGTGCACCTCCCCAAAAATGTAACTATGCGTTGAGGTGATGCAGACCCAGCGCAGACAGGCACGGCTGTGGTTGGTTTGCTTGGTAGCAACGTATTTCCGGTTCCGTATTTCCAGATTCCGCCATCCCCGCCATCTTTAAACATCTTCTTTTGCGATGTAGATGTTGTTAAGGCTCATTATATATATGCCATTATGCTCAACGTTCAATACGGATACAGATACGGGTGGAGCCGTCTGTCCGTGCTCTGCGTTCATTTCTCTGTGACCGGAAAAGCCAGAAGCTAAACAAAGAATCAACTAGAGATGACGATAACCACTCAGGAAAGGAACGAAGCCTCCTACCGCTCTGGCGGTGAATTGCACCGCGACGAAACGGAGTGACGGAGAAGTTCAAACAGTTCACGACAGTGTCACGGCAACCACGTAGCGACGTCGTCGATTCAACGCACGACCATATATCAGGCTTTATTACTGTCATGGCATCCGAAGGTACTGATGCGTTGTGTCACGCACTCCAAAAGAAACTTGTTGAAACTTTAAACAGTAATTTATTGCACAAAACCGGGGAAACAAACGTTGACAAAAACGGTTCCATAATTCATATTAAATTCAAAAGATAACAAAAAAAACAGCTACAAGTTAGAGGGAATAGTGATAAAGTTGTAAAACTTGGCATTGATCCACAGCCTCAGACGGATGCGCTCAAGCTGCCGTGCGCACAAGCTCCATTATAGGCTATACTATATTTTCACATTTTTAACAATGCAATTTAAAAGTTTTGAATTTTATTGATAACCTACATTTACCAACAACAAAAAGACTACATTTAGCACCAAAAAATTATGTAAAAAAATATATATATATATAAAAAAATAAAAATAAGTAAGTAAAAAAACGAATATAGAATACCAAATTTTCATAATGAATACCTACCCATAGAAATGAATATTCGAATATCCGAATATTAAACTAGGTGGGGAAAAAAGTGGAGATACCAGTAGTGGTTATCGGCCAAATAAATTCTCATATATCGGCATATCTGATATCAGCAAAAAATCCAATATCGTGCACCTGTAATGATAACTGTCAGTTTTAATTTCATGGTATACTTTAATTACAGGGGTAAAAAGAAAGCCATCAAGCTCTTTGCATAGAACGTCTTTACTGTTATTATTAGTTCTTCTGATTCAATTTTTTTTGTTGTGTGTGTGTGTGTGTGAATGTATTTGCAGATATATATATATATATATATATATATATATATATATATATATATATATATATATATAGACCGTCTCAAACTGGACAACATAAACATTCTAAATGGGTCCCTTTGTATTTCCTGTTCGAATGTATGTTAATGCAGACGCTGACAGGAAGTAAACAGGGACCAAAGCTGTTGCCCTAGCAACAGAATAGCAATGAACAGTCCATACATGCATACATGTTTGTTTTCTTTGTGTTTAAGAGCATGTAGGGGTGGGGGTAAAAAATCAATGCAGCATAGTAAGGCAATATTTTGCATGGCAATATTGTATCTGTGCAGGGACACAGAGTATCAATTTTTTAATTATGCAAATTATAAATATTGCAAATACAAATTATATGTTTGGTAGCCTACTAAGATAATACAATCATGCACTTTTATGTGGGATAAACAGACTGAAAACTTTGGCTTGCTAGATAAAAAAAAATGATGTCAGGGACATAATTTTCAGTTGAAAAATGGTAAGAAATCGCAATGTATTGCAAAATATGTTATTGCATACTCAGCACATCACAGAACATTTCAGACTGCAGTAATATTGTATCGTAGCTTAATTATCGCGATAAATATTGATGGGCCTCTATGAGTCCCACAGATCTGCTCTACAAAAAAAGTTATTCTTATTATTACAATTATTGTTAAAACTAATACAATTATTGTGACTACTATTGTTATTATTATGCCGAATGAGTTCTTATTTTGATACTGAGCTAGCCTACATATCTGTAATACTATTCTTCAGCATTGTTTTTTAATGTTTGATAATGATTTTAATTGACTGTAATTGACAAGCCATTTTTAAAAACTTCTTAATGTAGCAACTAATATTTCGTTTTGCTAATAGTTCTGCAATAATAATAATAACAACAACAACAATTATGATAAAAATAATAATACTAATAATTTATATAGTACTTTTAAATAAGTTACATAAGTTATACAGCATGGGGCAAAGGGAGCTACACACGAGTAAGAGTAAAATAAGTAGACTAAAACAGATCAATCAGGGAAAACAATCAATAAAATAAAAGGTAGGAAAATGCAGACCTACTTTTAATTTCGAATATGTGATTTTTTATTTATTTCCTTTCTAATATACTTTATCTTCATTAAAGGATCTGGATAGTTCTCATTGGAATCACTGCATGAGAAAGTGAGTGTTTGGTGCTGAAACAGTTCTTTGATTAAGATCAAGATCAGTTAAGTTTTAATGTCGTGTTCATATCATGTGGCATTAAGCATTTTGAAGGCATCTGTCGCTGACTTGCAATGAATAGCCTATGTTATTTTTTCCAGTGGTCCATTTGAAATCAACATATAGTTTGTGGTGGCGGGTGTGATGACCAGTGTGGTCGTTCACCAGCTCAAACCTGAAATGAGCAGCATATGTATAAGTAGGTAATATTTACTATCTTTCCTAAGGGCCCTGAATGTAGCATAAGATTAAAGATTGTGAATCATTTGGTTCATGGCTGTAGAGAGAGAAAAAAAAACACCACAGAGAATGGGTAGTGTTATGCGAGACAAGACAAATTTAGCTTTGGAAGGAGAAACGCAAATTGCACAACTTCTGCTTGAATGTGTTAAAAACTGTTTGGCAAGTAGCTGGCAAATGAACACGTTTTCATGTGTTGGCGACCTTGAGAGACAATCTTGCAAATGAAAAGATGAGAGAAGATTTTGTTTTTTCCACAGATCAGCTATTAGAAACATTTTAGGGGCGGTCAAATTGTTAGCACAGTAAACAAAAATAACGACATTTCTTTTCATTTTATTTATTTTTACTTGTAGCCATAGAAATTGTAATTTCGCTGCAAATCTAGTTTGTTCACATTAATGCATTGCTACAGACTTATGTGCAGAAAAACAAACTCTGACTCATCAACTCTCCAAATCTCGTCTGAATCTCCAACTATAGAAAGTAAAGAAGATGCAGTAACAGAGAAGTCATTTTATGTTGATTCATAATAAATATCCAGTGACATAACCTCGGGAGGCCATGTGTCAACTCCAGTTGTTAAACTCCAGTGCTGATAAGCAGTTTACTGTTCCTGTGGCATCCCCAAGCCAAACACTGCTGAAACTGCAATATGATGGCAGGGGGCAAGACTGCAGGGCATCAGACCCTGAGGGACAATTATAACATGACATTAGTTAATATGCATATGCTCAGTGTGTGGTGAGATGGTATGATCCATCCCGTGTGTTGATGGGGCTTTTTTGGTTCAAATGTCCGACTGCGGAGGGTGCGTTAATCTTTACCAATCAACAGTTTAGGGCTGGGGCACTCAGTGGTAGATATGGTCCCCTTAAAGATGCATGCAGTCGGGTTTTACCTGTAACTGGGTTGTAGAGAGCCCTGATGTGTTTTGAGAGGGGGCAGACTGAACAATGTCCACATGGTTGGTGTCCTGTAGGTGGCAGTAAAGAGTCAATGGTGCCAGTGTGTTACTGAGAGTGTACAAAACAGTCCTTAAGAGGTCTTTGTCTTTTGAGTGTGACAATAGGTTTGTCCTTTTGTGCAGTTGAATATCAGCGTCTGAATATGTTCTGTTTTATCCTACCGGCTGACAGAGAGAACTGATCGCAAACTATGCACCTAATTGTGGGTTCAGAAGTGGGCTGCAAAATATTTCTTTGGGAGTATCATGCCCCTTTATATGCTTATTTGATTATTTACATTTACATAGTTCATTTGTGCAAACACACATCTTAATACAACTTTTGGTTACAAAGTGTAAGCTTTAAACTGTCTTGCAGTTAATAAAATTAATTGGGTTTTGGCCCATTAGATGGTGCTGAGGTTTTTTTTCCTGGTGAGGTCAGCAGAGGTCTCAGTCAATGGCATTTGGCAGGAAATACATCAAAACAAAGATGGAGGCGCCGGAGAAAGAAATGAGAAACCTGTCGTCGGCATTTAAATCAAACATCTGGACTTAGAATTTTTAACATGGAAGGAAAGGAGGACTTAGATATGACACATGCAAGTAGTGTCATATGAACATAAAATACTCTAGAAATATTACGAACATGAGGGCTCACATCACAAGCCACAATCCAGAGTTAGCGTTAGTTGCTGATGGCCAAGCTTACTCTAAGCCCGCTCCGCCGAAAAAATTAAACAACACTGGACACACTTGGCTTGACAAAACTAGCACCCAACTCTGAGAAAGCTAAGAAAATGACCCCTTTCTTCACATCCTTCATGTTCAAAGATCTGCATCCATACAGCGTTGTTGAAAATGAAGGCTTTTGTTACACTGGAACTCAGGTATGTGACTCCGTCCTGCCATTTTTCACTGACACAGCCATACCCAAGCTGAAGTTGAGGAATCTTTGAGTAAAGCAGGAAGGGTGGCATTAACTTGTGATGCCTGAACTTCAAGGTCAGTGGATTCATATGTGACTATAACAGCATATTAACTCACAGAGAACTGGCCACTGCTGTCTCACATCCTCCAAACTAGAGCAGTACATGAAAGTGTACCAAAACTGCCATCCCTAATTCTATTTTATATTTATTCTTTTTAATTCTGATATTTGAACTTATGCACTATTTTTTGCTGTATTTCTTGAGTCTCACTTTTACTTGTGTTTTTCTTTTACACATTTTGTAGTAGCTTTGTTGATGTGAGTCTGAGAACAAGAATGTCATGAGAGCAACTGCTCCACTTCAATTGTTGTGCATATGAGACAAAAAGACTGGGGACACCGGTAGCCTCATGTAGGATGTGTCCTAGTGACCCTGGTCTGGTCCCCTTTCTGTCCCCTATTTCATATCTATCTGTCCTGTCTAACAAAGGCGAAAAAGCCAATTAATAAATAAAGACGTGAACTTTATAAACACTTCAACCACTCCTTTATTTACAGTTCAAATGTACTAAATCAGCTGCATCACAACATCATATCTGAGGTGAAAGGCACTGATGTATTTTTAAATTAAGTCTAATATCAGTCTAATATCTAGCCAGTAACTTACTATAACCCCATGGTGCACTGAGAAGTGACAGTATGTTGCAGTGGTCAGTGATGGCTCCAGTGTTGGAGCCACAGGGCTGGACTCTATCCCATTCAGCTGGCAGATATACTCAAAGTGGTCTTTTCTGAGGGGAACCAGTGCCTCTGCTGGGCTTATCAGTGCATGGCATGAAGCCATTCTTTCAGTCAGCACTGAGCTCTGGCAGCTAGAGGCTGGATGTGGGCCTACAGTACTACACTGGCATACTGTATCACTGTCAGTGTGTACATTAAGTGGTAATGGATACAAAGCTTGTGCTTCCATCAGGCTTCTCATACTATCAAGGCCAAAGCTGCTAGACAGTACAAACTGTATGCCAAGCCTCGTTTTCATAATTCATAATGATTCACCGTGTTGCCAGCATGCGGTGCTTGTCCTCTTGCCCTCCTTTTTTTCTGAGTTCATCTGTGCTCATCATTTACTTGCATACTCTTTATTTGCTGCCCTTCCCTCTCCTTGCACATGATGTGCTGCTCATGGTGAACATAAAGGTCTTGCCGAACGTGATGGCCATGACACCAAGCCTTTTTAATTAAAGCAACCACTGCATTGCATAATATTTTTAGCAGAGTTACTGTATCATTGCATGACGATGCATTTGCAAGTATAAATTGTTTCGAAAACTCCATCCTGCTTCTGTGTTCAATGAAGCTCTGACATCCAGGATTCAGTCACAGTTGGGATAAAAAGTCAAGGCATGCTGTCCACTTTAAAAACTCCACTCACAGAGCCAATTGCTACTTAAAGTAGGCGCTGTTGTCAAAATGTCTGTTTTGAAAAGTGCCAAAAAAAAAAACTAGAATGCCTTTATGCTAAAATAAGCTAAGCTAACCCAGGCTGACTCCAGTTTCATACTTTAAATTGGAGTCGAAATTCTCCAAGCCCCCTTCCCAGCTTCAGCCCCCAGCGACCCTCTAAAGCTGATGGACGGATGGATGGATGGATGGAATGTGACACTGGTAGTAGCAGAACCACATATAATGTGCTAAACAATAGTATCATGCAATGCTACCAACAACCACGACAACAGCCGGGGGTCAGTGGTCCAATAACCACCAACTTTCACCCAGGAGGACAGTGTTCCCTTCCTGTAAGGTTGTAAAGCCACTCCATGTTATTTTTTTTCTCAACCCAACCATGTACATGTGTTGGCTAAACATAACCATTTGTTTGTCGTTGAAGGAAAAAAAGCATCAATTTGTGACAATGCAGTTGGCATGGCCTCCCAGACCATCAACAACCAACACACCCAGGGTACCTTGCACGTCACATTGATGTGGAAAGTCCATGACCAAACATCGATATGTGATGAGATCAAAGTGAGAATGTTCTGTCAAAATGTCACACCTGTTTTGTCCATGAACCCGTCCTCTGACTGTCCTGTTCACATCATTTTGGTGCTGTTAACACCTCCCCTGGCAGCTAAAGGCGAGACAACTCTGTCCCCCTATTCCGCAATTCTACCTCACATACAACACAGTGAGACAGTATAACAACGTGACATTCCCACCTTCAACAGGCAGTGAAAAAAGCGCTAGCAACAAACTAGCCAAGGTGAGCTTAACTTGGGAGGAGGCTTAACGTGTTTCCAAGGACAGGAAGCAAAGGAGGGAGCTGACTGTGGCCTTATGTCCCCGAGGGGACGAAGACAATACAGTAACTAGTATGAGTCAGAGAATGGCAATGGCTTCATAATGTTGCGTATTTCATTTCTAACTTAAAGGTCAGTCAGGCTACAGTCTACCAGGAACACCTGCAGTTTTGTGTTTATGTTGTCATCGTCCCATGGAGAATTTGACTCTAGTGGTATGACCTCGCAAACACGCCGGTAGTTCTTGAACTTAAACAGTTAAGGCTGCCACTACCTCACTTTTATTCTCCTCATCGTCTTTGCCGTCTCCATGGCAGCAGAGTTCAACACAGCATCACGTGAGATGGATGACATAACGTTTCTTTCCAGGCGCCGGATCGCTTTTTCCCAGAGTAGCACTATGTACCACAGGCCTGGCCCACTGCACTGCTTTGTGTTTCCTCCCCTCTGTGGTTGAGGTAGAAGAAACTGATTGGCCGATGTCAGCAATTCAGCAGCAGTCCTTCTGGAATACTCATCTTCTGTGGCACTGTTTCCAAAAAAGTGCTCTCACCTTATTTCAAAGTGGCAGGTTTTCCCATAGTGCTGTTTTCCATTCTTTTAAATAATGCTCTCCTCTTTCCTTTCTTTTCTTTTCCTTCCGTTCAGTCCAGCTTTCCCTTGTCTTTTTCCATTGCATAATTGTAGCCACTCTCCGTTGGTCCCTCTCCTCTGGCCAAAAGCTTAAAAGGCTCAGAAAATCCCACCATTATTATGACTTCAACTTTCCACTTTATGTGCGTCCTTGCAGAAGGAACAAAGTATTATCATTACAGTTAGCATTCTTGCATGATGTAACCTTCTTCAGTGTGCACTGAGTGGAAATCCTTGTGCAAGAGTGACATAATATCTTGTGTACTAACACAGAGTTGATGATTAGGTGATACAATCAAACAGCGCGCCATCAAAGGTTCTTTATCATGTTGTTTCATTCTTAAAATCATAACCAAATCAAACTTAGACACACATTTTGATGAACTCCATCCAGCCATCTATTTTCCAATGCTCCTTCAGGACTGGGTCGCAGTAGCAGCAAGCAAAGCAAGGTAGTCCAGATGCTTGTCTCCATAGCAACAGCTTTGACAACACAACAGCAACTTTGATGAACTTCCTGTTAATACTTCCAGAGCCTGCTGTGCAGACGTTGCTTTTCTTTTCTTTTTTTCTTTTTTTTGTGATTTCAAGTAATGACTTGACTTGTTCTGCACATTGAAAGACACTAAAAGACCAGCCCTGGAAAAATTATCCAACAGTCATTTTCCAACTGTGAAGACTTGTCTAAGGTAACTTCAAAAACAAAAGGTAGCCACAGCGAAGAACCGAATATAGGGGGGAGATTCATGAAAGCAAGGCTCAGACTGGACCACATAGGTTTAAAATGATGCTAGGGATGAATAAGTACACCATTTTCTGTGTCTGTATCTGTTCAGCCAGTTAAATGATCTGTATCCGTATCTGTACTTGGAACTGGCGGGGTTTAACCAGAAGTGGGTGAGACTTAAATCTGAAATGGGTAGGACCTAATCAGAAACTGTTATTTTCAGTCTGAAATTGATATTGGTTGATCAGAAATTGCTATATTTATTATTGATAAAAATATTTGTTAATTTATCTTGGTACCTTTGTTTTCTGTTAAACCTTATGTCTAATTGTGCTTATTTTGTACTATTTTTGTTAAGGACCCCCTTAAAAATGAGACAGTACATCTTAAGGGATTATTCTTAATTAAGAATCATTCGTCTGAGTATTCGGCTCAGTCATTAATGGCAGTACCAGTAACACGCATGGATGGGTCATTACATAGAAACCATTCAGATTGGACCTTGGAATTTTAAGATTGTTTTTAGTATAACCACGTGCAGAATTTTGTATGTCATAGCATGAAGAATATGAGACCTGCAGTAAAACATATTTTGCAAACTCGAGCACTGATTTATTATTACTATTACTTTCCATAATATTCAAATATCTGTGACAGGGAAGAATGTGACAGTGAAAGATTCAAAGTAATATGGCTGAAATTCTCCCTCTGAACAAAGCTAACACGACATTTAACATGCAGTTAAATGTAAAAATCTTGTTTCATACAAATACTTTAGAAAATGTCATTAAAAAAATCTTTTGCATGACAGGGTGGATATGATATGCTTGAAAAACATACAAAAAATGTTATGAAAAAAAATACGGCATAAAATAAAATAAAATAGAGCAGTTAACACCCCAGTCATAAAATCTGAAGCCTTTTTTCTGTGTCTTGCTAACAAGTGGCTAAATTAAACTACAGAACGTCATAATGCCAAACAAATCTTTACAGCCTCGATGTGAAGGTGACATTAAAGTGGTGACGTTTGTTTATAGCCTAACGCTTGCTTTTTACTTCTGGCAATTGCATTTACGCTTCAATAATCATAGTTAGCATAGTTACTGTTCATTTGTGAAAATTATCTTGCTGAACAAAACATTAAAGTATCACAAACGTTTGTTTGCTACAGAGCTTATTTCCTGTAATAATCCAAAAAAAGAAAAAAGAAAACCAGGGAAATGTTTACTTGTGTGTTTTAACCATTAAACATCATCCCCACAGCACTCTATTTAAATTTGTATAGACCAAATCATAATGTTTATTTACAATAACTTCTGAATAGAAAAGCCTTGCATCACATACATAAAACCAGCTATTTAAAAAAGCCCGCCAAAAAAATTAGTATATCAGTTTAAGTGTACACTATATTTAAAGTATTTTCACTGCTTTACCTTGTCATCAGACAGCCTTTTCCAAAGAGGAAAGTTATTATGAGGAAAATAACTTAGCAGAACACTGAGTTGCTGGTCTACTGCATTGCCTATCGGTTAGTGTGTAAGGCAAAGCAGAGCAAATGATCAAATATGGCGTACACTTATACTGACAATGATTGTTTTCTGTTTCAGTTGATTTGGTTTTATTAAAGATAGCAAAGTAACACAGTACATAAAATAAGCACAGCAGAGACGCCAGATAGGTAGGAACACTATGTTTAACTATTTATCTTTAAACATTACAGTTACATCTGAAAATAACAACAGAAATCAACATGTTTCCCCAATTTACATATCTCCACAATTGTGATCAATTTTATATCCTGATCTATTTTAACCAAAATATGTTCCTTTTTTAATAATACATTTCCCATGAAGAGGGAAGCATTTATGCTCCTAAAATCAAAAAAAAAGTCAGAGGTATACTGTATGTGATATTTATTAAGTGTTACCTGATATGAATGGGAGAAATTTTCCAGAGAAAAAGACCACAGGAAACTGTCAAACGGTTAAAAATATAAAAACTGATACTCTATTGGCCTATTTAATTGGATTTAACTTCAAACTAATAAGTAGGCTTTGCTTGAATCAGTGTCTTCAACCAGTGAAAACAATATTGACAGTTTTATACTGCGTCATTTTTCTCTTTAAGTTTGGGGGACCTAACTTAGCAATTGTCATGACTCTGAAACTGTGAAGTTAAAGAAAATGTTGAACATACTTTATTGCACGCTAGGCTACCATGTATGAAGCAGGAACACAAAGGCCGCATGATAAAGTCACTGGGACCTGGTTGAGATAGTTAAATGTCACAGCTTGGTGGGTGGGATAAAGTGAAATGACGTCTGTGACGCTCTCCTGTACTGCAGGTGGCGGTATGCACCTCCAAGCTGTATGCTATCTGTGAGTCAGACCGAGAGAAGAAGAAAGAAGTTCCTGTTGCTCACACTAGCGCGAAACTTTGAAGCTGTTGTGAAAAGTAGTTTAATAAAATGGCCGAAAAATATTCCAAGTCCAAACTTAAGCGAAATAAATCGTCTGTCAAAGGCCCCGAGCCGGAAGTGTGTTGCAGGGAAACGCTGAAGAGGAGTCACACAGCATCGTTCTCCACTGAGATTAGGGTGACAGCAGAGACCGGAAGGTGGGTGTGCTGTTTACTTCGGTATTGATATAAAGTAATGAAACGTTGATATCATCCCTAATAACGCCTGGCCTAAGCTTGTTATCGTTTTTTTATACGCGGTTCCCCGTTGTATCTAACGTTAGCGGCTGTAATGAAGCCTTTTCTTGTGGTGAAAGCAAGACGCCAAACGACGTGTCCGAACCTCCTTTAAATCCTTAACAGTTTAAAGTCTCATGGCTTCTTATCTGGTGCATGTAAGAGACGGAACACAACTGAAGACATTTTACAAACAAGTGGGTGTCACTGTAAAATTCGGCATGTTCGTGATCCAACAACTCTTGAAATACAAAGCAGGGCAGAGCAGAAACTTCGAAACATTGAACTGATTTTATTTCCACAACCCAAAAGGTCCTCTTCTGACAAGAAAAGCTGAACTTAATAACACAAGATGAAAAGAAAAACCCTGGGGGAAAAAAGCAAACGAATATCTGTATTATTGTTTTTAAACTAATGAGATTTTTCATTTCTTCAAAATGGACAGCAATAAATTTACATATTTACAGATGACCAAAGTGGTCAAGTTTCAGGTGAGCCTGTCACTGCACCATGAAACCACAAACTCAAAATCAAGGAAACAACCAGATGGAGAAAATAAAAGCTTAAATTATGGAATTTCATAGGGATGCACAATATTGAATTTTTTGCCGATATCTGATATGCCAATATGTAACAACTCATTTGACCGAAAACCATATTGATATATGGATATTTATTATCCACGTTTTCCCCACCTAATTTTAGTGATCATCAAGTCTCTTCTGTAGTGGAATTAACATAGTATTATACATGCATATTCTTATTGTGATGGCCCACCAGCAGATCGAGACATAAAATACAAAACATTTCAATGTCTCTAATATTCATTCAATGTGCAATAAAATGTTGGCTGATTCTGATAGTTCATTTCAAGGCCAATATCAGCCAAGAGTTATAACGTGCCGATATTATCATGCACATCCCTAAATGTTGCTTGTAATAATGTTTTGTGGCTGTTTGAAGAAGTTCAACTTCACGGCTTTCAGCCAGATAACCCTAAGTTTTAGAAAAATGATGATAGTTTGGGTTAAAAATATTTACATTATTTATGTTTTGTTTAGATCTTTTATGGCTAAAAGCAAAAAAAGAAAGTGTTGGCAGCTTCTTCTGAAACAGAATGTATTTAATGGGCATATGATACTGGCACATACGCCGATCCAGAGCATCCCAAACATGCTCAATGGGTGACATGTCTGGTGAGGTTGCTGGCCATGCAAGAACTGGGATGTTTTCAGCTTCCTGGGGGGTATTCTATCAAGCAGGCTAACGGCAAATCCAGGCTTAAATGGCCAAGTCTGGCTAATGTGAGCCAGAGTTCTGTTCCATCAAAGTGGCTAAGATTAGCCTCACATTGGTAACCATGGAAACCATGGTTCTGGCTAAGCCTGATACATCGAGCTAAACTCCGGTTTCCGTTCCATCAACCTGAGCCACAACTCTGTTCCATCAAGGTGGTTAACCTGAATCCCAGTTTAGTAACCATGGTAATTTATGCTGCTAGGCAATCCTTCTCTGTAGCAGGATTAAGGTGAGGATTAGCTATGATCAAAAAATGTTCAAAAGACAAGAACAGACACCTGAAAGACAGTTCTGCCAGTGCTTTTACACACTCACAACTGTCATGTAATGATAAATTAATATGTAGATCATAAAATATATAACATAATTAATAAAAAAAAATTAACTATTAAAAAACAAATTAAAATGTAATAAAAATAAGATAATTTAAAGAAAAACCCCACTTAAAACAGTAAAGCCAAAATCAATTCAATAAAAACAAAACTATAATAAAATGAAACTGAGGCATTAAAAAAAAGATTGTACATAAATATGTGATTGCCCTCCCATCCCCACCCCACTGTGTTTCCAATTGGCTAGCAAATTCACTGCCAATTAAGGTCAACTGACAACAGCCAGAGAAGGAGAGGGACACACCCAGAGAGACACAGAGACAGAGACAGAGACAGAGAGAGTAAATTAGGAAATAATGGCATGCCCCTTCATCGAGGATCCTGTTGATGAGGAGGCCCACATTGTTCAGTGGGCCTTCCAACCACCACCAGCCCCAAGGGTCTTCCAGGACAGGACCGACCCATTGATACAAACAGACTCCTATCTGTGGGAGAGGTACCAGTTCAGCAGGCAAAGCATAGTGTGTCTATGCAGTTTGCTGGAACCACACGTTATAAAGGTCACACGCCGCAGCCAGTCTCTGACCACTGTGCAGTCAGTCTGTGTTGCACTGAGGTTCTTTGCTAGCAGTACATTCCTGTATAGTGTTGGTGATGCTGAGAGGCTAAGTAAGGCAACTGTTTGCAGAGAGGTAAAAGGGTGTATTTTCTATTCATTTTGATTATTTCTAGCATCACCATACATCATGCATAGAGCTTGATTTGTTCACATTAACATATGGTTATCTTTTATATTTATGAATTAACCATGACCCAAAGCAACCACATTAAAATGGAGCACACATGATTGTGGTTTGTCTGTTCCTCATGCTATAGCACATTCCATACATTTAAGGGGAGTTTCCTTATTTTGATATAATAAGGGATAGAGCTTACAAATGACTCCCAAATGATGAGAAATAATAATTATTTATTATTTATTTTATTTTAATAAAATAATTGATTCACTATCACCTGCATTCACTTAATAGGTTTCCTCATCTCCACTGAATTGATGGATTTGCTAAATGTATTTTTCTACATGTAATTTTCTACAATCAATAGATAAATGTCATGTGATTATTTCCTATAAACTGATCATTTTGGAAATGTCATAATCTACAATCAATGATGTGATAAATGCGATGATTGGCATAAAATAGTTTGATTAAATGCATCATCTGAACTTTACATAGGAATCAGTTGATAAATGTGATAAATAGTCTATCACTAATATACACATTTGGTGAATTTCATTAGGCATACTTGAATGGTTAGATTTAATAGGTGTTCTTATCTACATTTATTTTGTCCTTTTGATGTAGGATTTATATAACATAATATTATGCTGAAATGCTGGATTTTTTTCGTCACTTGCACATTAAGCCTGTCAGCAATATTCCGCCAAGCCTCCTCCCTTGCTTTATTAATTGCTGCAGTATTGCCTTTTTCGTAATTATGTCCTTATAGTCCTCTTACACTTCCATGAGGAGTGTTTGCCTCACTGCAGAAAAAGCCTCCGCTCGCTCCTTTCCTTTGCTCTTTAACATTTTGCAACATTTTCGGCACTCAATTAGTTTGGGCTTTTTATTTTCCCTGGGCGCGTGCATGAGTTGAGGCATAACAGGTGAGGCTTGAATTAGCGTCAATTGGAGCCAGCTGATTTCACTTGATGGAACGGGTTGGAGCTAGATTAGGAGTTGGCATTTAGTCAAACTTCAAGATTACACCTTAGTCTGGATATTCTTAGCTACGTTGATGGCATACCCCCCCAGGAATTGTGTACAGATCCTTGCAACATGGGGCCGTGCATTATCATGCTGTAACTTGAGGTGATGGTCGTGGATGAATGGCACAACAATGGGCCTCAGGATCTCGTCACAGTATCTCTGTGCATTCAAAATGCCATCAATAAAATGCACCTGTGTTCATTGTCCATAGCAGACGCCTGCCCATACAATAACCCAGTGTTTCCCATACATTCATTTATCTGTGGCGGTGCGCCACGAATAAATTATCTCCGCCACAAATAGATTTTTCTGCTTTTGGTGCTACCTGCTCAACCTCGCTCATAAACACATTATAATGGGACTCACTGTCTGTGAATGTAGCTTGTCGTTACAATGCCGGTGCAATAGGTGGCGGTATGCATTGTAAAGATGCACTTAACACACCTAGTCCGCCAGAAGAAGAAGAAGAAGCAGACGTAGTAGAATGGATCCAAAGACCTCTTGGTACAAATATGTGGGCAAATACATACAAAGACAATAATGTATCTACATGTTACTCTTTTTTCCAATCATTTACCAAATTGGTCTCATTGTAGAGCCCTTTGTGGAAAACGATATTGAAGGCTGCCTTTAAACTGTTGCGTTAAAGGTGACTCAATGGAAGATTTGGGTGCACCTAACTTTTGGGCTGGTGCACCCCAAAAAAGAGTTGGGCGCACCAGTGCAACCAAGGAAAAAATGTTAGTCTAGAGCCTTGAGTTTAAGCCATCTGGTAAAGCTAGAGGACTTTTTTGTTTGGTTATTCAACAGCTTTTACGTCGGCATTACTGCATCGCTTGTATGGAATCAAGCAGAGCAGCAAAAGGAAGAGACCGATACACAGGTTGCAAACTGATCCTCAGTTTCTGTTTATTCTCTGAATTAGGTGTGTCATCTTTACCTCCACTTCATGTCATTTCACAACATACAACACAACACAACAATATTTTTCAATGTTTGTAATATTTATTCATTGTGCAAATTAAGAATGTTGGCCGATTCTAGTAGTTCATTTTAAAGCAAATATTGGCTGACATGATGATGTACCGATATTATCACCATGTTGGCCATTTCAGATAGTTCATTTTAAAGCCAATATCGTCTGATACCGACGTGCATCTCCAGAATTTAATCAACTCCTCTTTGAAACTTTGCCAACAAAAATGGAACATGATTAGTTTAGTTTTAATCCAATTCTTGCAGCTTTGAGAAGAATTTCCTCCCAAAAGAGAGTAAACTGATAGATGGTGCTGGAAAATAGTCAGATGTGGAGCAGCCATACAATAAATTTATTAGGCTACACAGATAAAGTGGCCATTATGTGCTTGCATATCACGTAATTTCATGCATTTGATTGAAAAAAAACTACTTACTTTTTTGATATACACAGTGTAGATCTACATTTTTCTCTCTCTTACTTTGTTATTTACACAAGCAGACACTGTGCACCAGATCAAAGAACAGTTTCATAAATAATTTCATTGATAGATTAAAAATGCATACTAAATAATTTTGAAAAAGGAAAAAAAAAACCCTCATATATCGTGCTCTCCCCTGGTGGGTAGATTACATCTAGTTTTAATACATGTGGAGACTAGCTGGATGGAGGTTTGTAAAGATAAGGCAGGGGTTTCATTACAGAAGAAAAACACAAACTGAGCAGTGGTAGTTGTATGAAACACAGTATGTAACATGTGGTTTCCAGGTCAGTGGTTCCTGCAGCGGTGTGGTGGAACAGTGAGCAGCTGCCTGCTGTGGAGAGTCTGTGGGCTTTGACATTGAAGTCTGGTCTGCCTTATCTGGAGAGTCAGCACTGGGACCTGGTTCCTGATCTTCCACATCCATTTACAGAGGTATACTACTGTGGAGTGGACCTCATTACACATTTCCTGTAGTGAATCTGATGAAGTGCATGACATTAGAGAGTCAACACACAAAATTCAAAAGTTCTTACTGTGTGATTTTCAAAGACTGTAGTTATGTTTATCATCGTGGTGTAGATTACAGTAACAGTTATTTTTAATATCAATCAGTCTCTCACAGGGAGAAATCTGTGTGATGTAATGCATGTGACAATAATTTCTTGAGGAAGTGGGGTCAAACAAACACGTGTTCATATTGAACTGTTTGGTACGAGACTTTTGGTTCAGTGCGCATTTTAAACCAAACAATATGTTGAACCATCTTTTGTTATTTGAAAAATACATCTATGGCTTTAACTGTGTTTAATATAATGTTCTCAGCGCCTCCCTGCTCAACAAGACAGCCTACAGTACGGAACAGGCAACATGCTGTCTGCCCCTCCCACCCCAAACCAGAACATTCTACTGCAGTGAGACACACTGGGAGGCAGCTACGCTAAGCTAGCTTGTTGTACGATGGGTATAATGCCATCACTGAAACATAAAACAGAAAATCCTTTGATAACCTGCAGGTCTAGTGTTTGGAACTACTTTGTTTTTTTGTGAATTATGAGGACAATGGCGAGAGAGAGTGGTGGATAAAAACACACCAATCCAAAGAGCAAACAGCACACACAGCCACAGACTCTCCTTAGTAGCCAACCAAGTAGCACACACAGATTATGGTTGCCCAGCACACACACACACCCTCCGAACCAGGGAACGAGAGCCACTGTGTGGCGGCAGCCTCTTGTTCACCAGCTTCAGAAAGCACTCACTCACAGCAGTGAGCAGTAACTGCTGTTGGGCAGAGTAGCCGATTCGTCCAGAAAGATCAAAAGGTACGTTATTGACAGCTGTTTAGCTTGTGTTAATATGACTGTGGAATTTAACAGAGATGTTTATTCATGTATTTATAAGACCAAAAGAGCTCAGGGGGCTCATGGGATGTGGCAAACTCACTGCTGATGCACAGTGGTTGAAAGAAACGACATTGATACAATGTGCTCTAATGTCAGTAGCAACGAGGCCCTCATGCTGATCATGATGTTAGTTTAAATAGATAAATGACTGAATTAAAATAACACAAAATTAAAAGATAAAACATTTAAAATCACGGTGACCAGATCGATATTCCCACCGCAGCGATGCTAGAAAACAAGATTGTCTCAGGAAACCTGCGGATCCTTGACCATTGAGGCCTTCTGAAGGGGTCAAAAGTAAATGTCCTCCAGATGCACTCTGCAGATGTGATTAAACTTCCTGTTACTGCAAACAATCACTGCAGAGTCTGAGTCCACTGTGGTCATCTGTTTCTTGAACATCACTGGCTGGCATCAGGCAGCAATTTTATTGTCTTTTTTGAGGCACTTCTGGATGTCAGTAGTCTGATGTATCCAGCATCAAAACAAGGCAGCGGTCATTTCAGTGGAGGACCCAACCACACACAAAATAGATGTAGTCTATTGGACGCTTTTATCGGCTCCCTGTGTAACGTTAGTAACAGGAGGTCATTTGCAACGACGACCATGTACGCACCTTGCCATGACACGACTGTGGTGTATTGAACCAAACCATGAATTCTGGAAACCATAACACCCCTACATCCCTCTTATTCTATTATTGTGCATCTTATAGATAACGTGAAAAACACTGTACAACTGTACAACTCTGTATTTTTGTTCCAAATTCTCCAATACAAAGCACTTACATCAGCTGCAGGGAGAACCAGGGAGTTTTATTTTGACAGGCATTTATTCCTAGTTTCCTCCACAGATTCAAAACTCCTTCCATGTTCACCCATGTATTTTATAATTCAGTGTAAGGTTAATTTCATAGTCATGTAAAAGAATGTTTTAACATAAAAAATCAGTAGTGCAAGTATTGCATTCCATTGACTGTAGCTTTATAGCAAAAGAAAAAATGTCATACAAATTCAACCTGTACAGAGTTTGTAGTAGTTACATTAATTGTGCTGTAGGTGCTGCTACCAAAGACCAAAAACTTACATGATCATTTTCACAGAATTAAAAAGTGCTACACCCTTTTAAAAATTCATACATGTTATTCCTATGGACTGATACAATCCAAAAATATAAGTTTACATGATCAACTCTCTCCCACATCCAAAAACTAGGGGGCCAACACTCAAATTTGTGATGTTATCCAATATAATATATATAACATTATTCAAGTTGAAAAACTTTACTGATGTACATTGTATAATTTGTTGAAAAAGAAATTACGTAACAACAGTCAGTGGAAACCAAAATCATCAACCCACTGAGGGCTGGATTCAAAATCACACCGAAAACCAAGATAAAAAATTGAAATCACAGGCTTATCCAACTGAGTGAATTTTATACCAGCAACTCATAATGTTACTCAGTAGTGTGTATGGCCCCCACATACATGTATTCTTTCCTGACAACATCTGCGCATGCTTCTGATGAGTCGGCAGATGGTGGCCTGAAGGATCTCCTCCCAGACCTGGATCAGGGCATCAGTGAGCTCCTGGACAATCTGGGGCGGACCTTGGCAGTATTACATGCACTGACACATAATGTCCCATTGGTGCTCAATTGGATTAAGGTCAGGGGAATGAGAGGGCCAGTCAATAACATCAATGCCTTCGTCATCCAGGAACTGCCTACACACTGAGGCTGGGCAGTGTCCTGCACCAGGAGGAGCCCATGGCCCACTGCACGAGTGGAAGGTCTGACAATCGCTCTGAGGATTTCATCCTCACAGCAGTCAGGGTACTGTTGGCTACGACATGGAGCTCTATGTAAATGATCAATGAAATCTTGCAGACTACTGACCTTTCTGGTCAACCAACGTTTGGTCGCCTATGGGGGCAGCCCTTCTACTTGAGCAACCTGATTGGGCTGCTGGCACCACCAAATTCTATCAGTGGTGACGAGGACACTAGCAAAACTCAAAACTAGAGAAGAATCAGTTAGGAAGGATAAGAAGAGACGATGTTGCCCCCATATACTGATCAAAAATATAAACGCAACACTTTTGTTTTTGCTCCCATTTTTCATGAGCTGAACTCAAAGATCCAAAACATTTTCTATACACACAAAAGACCATTTCTCACAAATATTGTTCACAAATCTGTCTAAATCTGTGTTAGTGAGCACTTCTCCTTTGCCGAGATAATCCATCCCACCTCACAGGTGTGGCATATCAAGATGCTGATTAGACAGCATGATTATTGCACAGGTGTGCCTTAGGCTGGCCACAATAAAAGGCCACTCTAAAATGTGCAGTTTTGCTTTATTGGGGGGGTCTGGGGGGGTCAGAAAACCAGTCAATATCTGGTGTGACCACCATTTGCCTCACGCAGTGCAACACATCTCCTTCGCATAGAGTTGATCAGGTTGTTGATTGTGGCCTGTGGTATGTTGGTCCACTCCTCTTCAGTGGCTGTGCGAAGTTGCTGGATATTGGCAGGAACTGGAACACGCTGTCGTATACTCCGATCCAGAGCATCCCAAACATGCTCAATGGGTGACATGTCCAGTGAGTATGCTGGCCATGCAAGAACTGGGATGTTTTCAGCTTCCAGGAATTGTGTACAGATCCTTGCAACATGGGGCCGTGCATTATCATGCTGCAACATGAGGTGATGGTCGTGGATGAATGGCACAACACTGGGCCTCAGGATCTCGTCACAGCATCTCTGTGCATTCAAAATGCCATCAATAAAATGCACCTGTGTTCGTTGTCCATAACATACGCCTGCCCATACCATAACCCCATCGCCACCATGGGCCACTCGATCCACAATGTTGACATCAGCAAACCGCACACCCACACGACGCCGCTCACGCCATCTGCCCTGAACAGTGAAAACCGTGATTCATCTGTGAAGAGAACACCTCTCCAACGTGCCAGATGCCATCAAATGTGAGCATTTGCCAACTCAAGTCGGTTACAAAGATGAACTGCAGTCAGGTCGAGACCCCGATGAGGACGACGAGCATGCAGATGAGCTTCCCTGAAACGGTTTCTGACAGTTTGTGCAGAAATTCTTTGGTTATGCAAACCGATTGTTGCAGCAGCTGTCCGGGTGGCTGGTCTCAGACGATCTTGGAGGTGAACATGCTGGATGTGGAGGTCCTGGGCTGGTGTGGTTACACGTGGTCTGCGGTTGTGAGGCCGGTTGGATGTGCTGCCAAATTGTCTGAAACGCCTTTGGAGACGGCTTATGGTAGAGAAATGAACATTCAATTCACGGGCAACAGCTCTGGTGGACATTCCTGCAGTCAGCATGCCAATTGCACGCTCCCTCAAAACTTGCGACATCTGTGGCATTGTGCTGTGTGATAAAACTGAACATTTCAGAGTGGCCTTTTATTGTGGCCAGCCTAAGGCACACCTGTGCAATAATCATGCTGTCTAATCAGCATCTTGATATGCCACACCTGTGAGGTGGGATGGATTATCTCGGCAATGGAGAAGTGCTCACTAACACAGATTTAGACAGATTTGTGAACAATATTTGTGGGAAATGGTCTTTTGTGTGTATAGAAAAGATCTTTGAGTTCAGCTCATGAAAAATGGGAGCAAAAACAAAAGTGTTGCGTTTATATTTTTGTTCAGTGTATGTGGCCACCACATGTAAAACCATTCCTTTTTTGGGGGTTGTCTTGTTTTTGCCTCTCTATTGCGCCTGTTGTCACTTTGATTTGCACCAAAGCAGGTGATACTCATTCACAATCACCTGTGCTTCCTAAATGGACAGATTGATATCCCTAAACTTTAATCGACTTGGTGTTACACTGTGACATTAAGTGTTCCCTTAATTTTTCTGAGCAATGTATATAAAATGAAGTGGCACTGAGCAAACCCTGCCTAAATTGGTTAGCTTTTAGCCAGAAAAGGCCCACCTAATCACTTTAATATCATATTCAGAGTATTTCCACCACATTCATAATCTCAAAGCCACCAGACTCCATTGACAAAAACAGAAATTTTACTTAGCAGAACACAGGAGATGCACATCTACCGCTGCCTCAATCACTTAGTGTTTAAGATAAAGCAGTGAAAATATTCCATATATTGTGTACACTTCAACTGATTTGCAACAGCCCTGTCCACAGCAGTACACTGTTAAGTTTCTGTGCCATTAGATGTGTTTTCTGAAGATGCTATTAAAGCAACAAAGTACACAAAATAAGCACAGCAGAAACGTAAGATAGGTTGCACCACCTATTTAACTGCATATTTTAAACGTTACAGTTACAGCTGAAGGTGACAACAGAAATAAACAGGTTTGCTGATTTCACATGTTTCTGCAATTCAAATCAGTTGGCAGTCGTATACCTGGAGCACAACATCACGGTGATTGGCACTATGTGAAGGACATTAGCTGACAGGACATACAGTCAGGTCCATAAATATTTGGACATTGACACAATTTTCAGCATTCCAGCTCTGTAGTACACCACCATGGATTTGAAATGAAACAATCAAGATGTGCTTTAAGTGTAGACTCTGAGCTTTAATTTGAGGGTATTTACATCCAAATCAGGTGAACGGTGTAGGAATTACAACACATTTTATATGTGCCTTCCACCTTTTTAAGGGACCAAAAGTAATTGGAGAAACTAACATAATCATAAATCAAATTGTCACTTTTTAATACTTTGTTGCAAATCCTTTGCAGTCAATGACAGCCTGAAGTCTCGAACCCATGGACATCACCAGACGCTGGGTTTCGTCTCTGGTGATGCTCTGCCAGGCCTCTGCTGCAGCTGTCTTCAGTTCCTGCTTGTTCTTTGGGCATTTTCCTTTCAGTTTTGTCTTCAGCAAGTGAAATGCATGTTCAATCGGATTCAGGTCAGGTGATTGACTTGGCCATTGCAGAACATTCCACTTCTTTGCCTTTAAAAACTCTTTGGTTGCTTTCGCAGTATGCTTTGGGTCATTGTCCATCTGCATTGTGAAGCGCCGTCCAATGAGTTTTGAAGCATTTGGCTGAATATGAGCAGATAATATTGCACGAAACACTTCAGAATTCATTCTGCTGCTTTTGTCAGCAGTCACATCATCAATAAATATAAGAGATCCAGTTCCACTGGCGGCCATACATGCCCACGCCATTACAATACCACCACCATGCTTCACTGATGAGGTGGTATGCTTTGGATCTTGAGCAGTTCCTTCCCTTCTCCATACTTTTCTCTTTCCATCATTCTGGTACAAGTTGATCTTTGTCTCATCTGTCCATAAGATGTTGTTCCAGAACTGTACAGGCTCTTTTAGATGTTTCTTGGCAAACTCTAATCTGGCCTTCCTGTTTTTGAGGCTCACCAATGGTTTACACCTTGTGGTGAAACCTCTGTATTTCCTCTGGTGAAGTCGTCTCTTAATTGTTGACTTGGACACAGATACACCCACCTCCTGGAGAGTTTTCTTGATCTGGCCAACTGTTGTGAAGGGGTTTTTCTTGGCGAGGGAAAGGATTCGTCTGTTATCCACCACACTTGTTTTCCGTGGTCTTTTGATTTTTCAGCCTAATGATGGCTTGCTTCACTGATAGTGGCAGCTCTTTGGACTTCATATTGAGAGATGACCTCACCAGATTCCAAATGAATATACCACACTTGAAATGAACTCTAGGCCTTTTATCTGCTCCTTGTAAGTGAAATAACGAGGGAATAACACACACCTGGCCATGGAACAGCGGAGTAGCCAATTGTCCAATTACTTTTGGTCCCTTAAAAAGGTGGAAGGCACATATAAAATGTGCTGTAATTCCTACACTGTTCACCTGATTTGGATGTAAATACCCTCAAATTAAAGCTCAGAGTCTGCACTTAAAGCACATCTTGATTGTTTCATTTCAAATCCATTGTGGTGTTGTACAGAGCTGGAATGCTGAAAATTGTGTCAATGTCCAAATATTTATGGACCTGACTGTAAACATTGACCCAAGCTGAAACACTCTATATTAGGGGTGTACATTACCAGTTACATATCAATACTATATTGTATTGAATGATGCAGTATTTGCTGATGTTACAAAGTCTGCCACGATATGATTTCAGTTTGATGCAATTTAGGGGCTAGCAGTCAATTTGAGATGATAACACATTTAACACAAACTGTTACAGCAGAAGCCGCAGCCCCTTCCTTTTTTGTTTTTGGCCATAAAAAATAAAAAGAACACATAAATAATTTCAATAATTGTAACCGCTTAAGTGCAAAAAAGTTTGTTAAATTGACTTCACTAACACACAGAAAACAGCACATGGGATAAGTTAAGCAATGGGGTTTTCTGCCAGAGAGACCAGAAAGGTCTTCCTAAAACTTGAAGGCACACTTTACATTCCATACATTAGCCTAGTGGCTAGCAGAGATTTCCTCTACTTATGCACGATATTGGATTTTTTGTCGATTTCCCATATCTTAACAACTCATTTGGCTGATAGCCAATATCGATGTTTTCTCCATCTAATTTTAGTGATCATCAAGTCTCTTTTTTAGGGGAATAAACATCATATTATACATGCATACTCTTATCGTGATGGCCCACCAGCAGATGGAGACATGACATACAATGCTTTTCAATGTTTTCATTCATTGTGCAAAATAAGAAAAAGCATGTTGGCCAATTCCCATAGTTCATTTTAAAGCCAATATTGGCTGATACCGATGACATTTAACAAATTACTTGTATTATTAATACTTTGTCTTACTTACTGTTGGTTTAAGTGTCTGCATGTCAGTCGAAAATTGTTGAGACAAAGCAGTTGATGTTGTTGTAGCGAGAAATTAGGAGATACATTATGCTTTATCTCAACAGCATTGTTTACATACGTCATGTGCTTTGTCAGTTGATTCGTATTTTCTCATTATCCAAAATATTTTTGCACCGCTGATTTATTCCCAAGTAAATAACATTATCCTCATCATCCTTCTCTTGACTGCTTGCTGTCTAACTGCTGCTGTTTAATGGTGACACAGACTTTCAAAATAAAAGCGTATCCTAATGTTTCACTTTGCAACAACGATATTGAATCGTTGATCACTGAATCGTTATCACAATTCAGATTGATGGATCGTTACACCCTTACTTTATATGGGTGTATTTTCTGTGTCACAGCTGACACACAAAAAAACCTCATTTGGGTGTAAAAAAAGCAAACTAATATCAGGTGGATCCACAAAATCATGCTCCCATTTATTGTCTATGGAGCAGCTCCAGACTTTATACTTGATGACATCCCCAGTTTGACACTTACCTCTCTGGTTTCTGGCTTGGAGAGAGAGAAGCTCATGTTCACAGGTATAGATTTAACTTTTTAGGCCATGGAAATACCATACTGGAATTCTTAATTTAGGTGGTAACCCCCTTCAACGCCTTATTATTGACTAATGCATTTTGTTTGTGATAACAAAGCTTGTGATTGTAGTGCTAACCACCAGCCCACTCTCAACAATTTTGGATGTGACAGCATCCATGTACGCACCACCAGTGAGCAAAACAGTCTTCACTAAATACCACTTCACCACGCATCAACAAAGCAGCTTTGATAAAAAAGGTGATTGTGTAAAGGTTGTTATTCTCACTTTTACAACTTTAGTCATCCATCCTAAGTCTCTCCCTTCAATTCAAATGCTGCTGGCGTTGAGTCTTGCATCTGTTTTTCTTTCTGTGTCACTTCAGAGAGCCACAGCACTAAAGTTAGATGACCAGCAGTGGTGTGACCTCAGTGAAGAGGTTGCTCCCTTCCCTGAACCCTCCCCACCTTCTTCAGAACTCAGCTCCTCCCAGCAGGAGATCTCCGTACACACCAAACCTGGAACAGACCCACCTGAAAGACGGCTGTCCTCTCACAGCAGACAAAGTCATAATGACAAGAAAACATCCCTCCAAGCCCTCCCCAGAAGACCAAGGCTGCCTCTCCACAGCTGGGAGAGGCCGTCCTCAGCAGCCGGACCCTCAAAAGTTAAGGAAAATGAGGTGAGGAAAGGAGGAGAGCAAGAAGACGAGACTGGACCTGACAACAAACTGTTTCTCCCAAACCAGACGAAGATCTCTGACAGCCGAGTTTTTCAGCAGAGGGAGAATGAAAAGAAAAAGGAAGAGGAGGTTCAGAGAAGTGTCAGAGGAGATGAAGAAGCAGCTGGATGGGGAGGGTTGCAGAGCTGCCCCATGTGCCTGATGGTGTTCCCTGTTGGGTAAGACATGCAACACACTTTATTTTCTTGTTTGCTTTTTTGTTTTTGCTTAAACAAGATTGACGTAGGGACTCTGCGGTCCTAATTTCTTATTTCTGGAGAAGTGAGTTCTAGAGATCAATATAAAGGTAGCTTAAAACAGGAAAAAGCAGATTGCTCAACCGATATCTATCCCCCCAAGATTTTTTTTTGACAGTGTTGAAAATTAACTGAATATCTTAGTTATGTAATTCATTAATATATCTGATAAACAAAATAAGTGTAAAAAATTTAGGTGGGAGTGATTTGTTTTTCCTCAAAGTTAACCTGAGATTCTCATGTACACAGTGACATCAATTTGACTTTGTGCATAGTTTCATAGGAGAGGAGAAAAAAATCAATAAAGCATAATTTAGCGATATTTTTGTGTGGCAATATCATATCGTCACACAGTGCCAAGTATCGATTTTTTAAATATACAAATTATTACCATTACAAATACAGATTAAACTTTAGGTTCGCCTACGAGAATAATATAATCAGTTGTGTTTTCAGTCCACTAAATACATTTTGCTGCTGCAAAAAAATGGCTGAAGTGAGATGAACAGACTGAAAACTTAATCTTATTAAATAAAACAGATGTTGAAAGAGTTTCTCTTTGGGGGCATAATTTACAGTTGAAAAGGGTAATAAACTGCAATATATTACAATGTATTTTATCGCAATACTTAGCATATTGGAACATATTTAAAATCATGATAATATTGTATCATGACGTAAGTATCATAATAATGTCATATCGTGGATCCTCTGGTGATTCCCACCCGCAGAGCCTCAACGCAAAACAGTGATCAGAAGGGCAGTATTTTTGTTACTTCTATTTTTCTATATGTGTTTCAATTACTTTTGAGTATTTTATAACTGGCAGAAACTCAAATATAATTTTGAAAAAAGATTTATGGTAGGAGTAATTTTGTATGTTTGATACTTAACAGAAGATACCTAATTACAAGCTGCGGCAATGATACGAAACGGTATTAACTTTTGATCTTTTAAATGGGTGTGGTCGTCTCTCCCCCATATACTGCCACCTTGTTTGGAAGTCTAGTAAGTGTAATGTCGATGGATGAAATATGATTCAAAACAACACTATATACAGTACAAATTGGACATTTGTTCCTTATTTTGCCACTTGTTTTCATCTGCTAGTTTAAATTTCTGATATCAACAGAGTTTAAGATCATGTCATTTGTTGCCAGACCTAGCAAGAGTGTGTTGCAAAAATAGTGACATGTCTCGAATGAAGTTAATTTTCTCCTGATTTGTCTGTCTGAAAAAATTGCTATTTCACTGTCAGAATGTGGGACTTGTGACAAATGGGTCCAATATTTACAAGGGCTGTCAAAAGCACCATGAAATTGAGTTCGAATGTTTTCGAATTTATTTAGTGGAGTTTGAAAAATATTTGAATGTATTATCTTTTTTTTATTATTAATTTATTATTATTATTATTATTATTATTTTTTTTTAAAAACCCAAACACAAATATAAATAAAATGCTTATTGCTGGCGCAATATGAATGTGACACTCAGATGAAAACACCCGTTCTTACTGCAATGTTTGGATACTTAAGCGCGCCTGTAGTTTTCCACCACAAGAGTGGATCCTGTTCGGCTCGTAGTGGTGTTTCACTCTGGTAACGTTTCATCTCTTCTTCAAAAAGGGTAGGCAGGGAGGCAGCAGGTGTACCACTCTCCCTGTATGTCTCCCTGAACAGGTCACACATCGCGGACAGCGCAGTGGGTGCTGTTGGCGCAGCGGGTCCTCCGTCTGTGCCTCTCCATCCGTCCCTCGCAGGAATGCCACTGGATGCTGGACCGTTGCAGAATGGCTGCGCTAGTTATCCGCTGTGTGCACAGACACAACCAACACGCATCTGGTGGAATTTGGGGGTCTGCTTCCCTTTCTGGCCCGGCTTGTGCGCGAGCCATTTCTGCCCGAACGGGATTCGCCGTGATATACGACGTTATTAATAGTATGAATTATTAATGATATTCGAATTATCAAATGTAGGTTTGAACTTAAAAAATATATATATTCGAATATGTTTCGAACTTCGAAATTTTTTTGACGGCCCTAATATTTACATCAGTAACTACAGGACTAAGAGAGTGGTCATAATCTCACTGCTTAAAGTACTCCGGTGTGGCGCTCGATTTCTGGCCACATTTCTTCTTTTTTTTTCTTTTTTTTTGTGGCAACAACTTGGCATAAGTTCAAACTCAGCTGGCCAATAAAAGCTGGGGGTTTCAGGGTTTCAACACACACTACTTCCAAGCAAATGTTGTTTAGGTGTCCATTACAGCCTGATATCCAAATGAGTGTGGGTGAATGTGCAACAGAAATGGACAGTTGAACTGCGTTTGAGTGATTAGCTTGTGTTAGCTTGACCGCCAGCTATCGGACACCAGGGTCTGATATTAACGGTTGCCCGAATGCCCGGGGCAAGTAAAGATAGCCGGCGGGCCAGCAGACCTTGCGCAGACATGCCCCATCGGGCAAGCAGCACCGACTCGGACACACACACATACCGGACAGTAGAGATGCGCGGATGGCAGTTATAACCGCGGACCGGGCGGGTCGGGTGATAAAAATGAACAATCTGATTAATGGCGGATGGGTTATGGGCGGGTGAAAATAATAGCCTAATAATAACTTTTATTTAAATCGCACCCTTTAAAAACAAAGTTTACAAATTGCTTTGACAAACATTAATGAGGGGAAAATGTATTGCATGCTCTAAAATGTGAACAACACATTTTAATATTTATATTTAGTCAGGCACAATCTGGCCGGCGGCCAGACTCTCATTGAGCCTAATTGAGGACCCCTGTGTATGGACCAGAACACCGGAGCATGATGGAGGGCGCGAAGGCAGTCATGTGGAAGGGTTTATTTAACACAGTGATCCCCGCAGCAGCAGAAATGAGTGTCTCCTCATTAAGAGTGCCAATGTGCGCCTTTACGCACGGAGTAACGGCGCCGTTTTATTGATTATTTTAATGTCAGTCAGCTGACGGGATCAGCCAGGATCTAATCTTTCCTGATAATATAAACATGCGGGTGTGGGTGGATACGGGTCTGTAATTATAGAAAATTGCTTGGATGGGTGGCGGATGGATGATTGATGGATAGATGCGGATTCGGGTGCCGTCAGAGCCCATCCGCGCATCACTACTGGACAGCCGCTCAGTCCTTAGCCACTAACGTTAGCTCATGTACAACACAGGTACCACACAGAAACTTTTACAAAGGGTCATAATGTGCTCCTAGTGACTGACAAATCGCCAGCGAAAGTTGTTTTAAATGCGGACACGGAGAGCATGCTGCCTGCTCTCATGGGACAAAGGTCCTCTGAAAAGAAAGACTGCTCTGCCGCCAACACACAAACTGGGAGGCAAAGATCCTCTCTGAGGAAGAGGGTTCACTTTGCTGCAGGGTTCACCAAAACTTTTTTGTTTTTTTCTTTTAATAAATTGAACACACATTAAAGAACATACAAGATCCTGTAGAGAATTAATACATATAATACAATACAATAAACATTGTCAAATTAAATGAAGGAAGAGGATTTTTTTAAAGGCAAATTAAATTTTGGGGATTTATGTAAAAATATACATAGAGACATATAAATAATTATATAATTAAAGATATGTAGGCTATGTTAGGTGAATACTCCTGTCAGTGACCCTGACCACTGGCATTGGCAAAAGAACTGGAGTTGGTCCCTGGACACTGCACTGCGGCTGCTCACTGCTCCCAGTGTATACAGTAGGATGGGTCAAACGCAGAGGTCAAATTTCGTTTCAATGTCTGTAATGTGCTGAGAAAGGACAATAAAGAATCTTCTTCTAATAATAATTTCTTAATAACTAGGAGATAACAAACGAATAAAGAGATTTCAAAGACTTAAAAAATAAGGGACATGAATCAAAACAACAAGAAACAAGATATATCCCCAGTCATGAACACCCAGTTTTAATAAACTCAGTACTGTTTTTCAACACATATATTGATTTGTCTTCATTCAGTGTAGCACATATTGTTATTGCGCCATTGGTTTTGGCCTTGGTGCCCCACATTTTTGCCGTAATGCCCCAATAAATTTGTATTATCAAAGGCCAAAGTGGCCTTGCCCTAAAAATATCTTAACTCCAGGCCTGTAATCATGTATTTCCTCTCTTGTTTCTGTCCTCGGAGGGGCCAGTTGCAGTGTGCTGCTTTTTTATGTGCTGCTGCCTCCATTGACTGAGCGTCTCTGCTGACCTAAGAAGTCATGAGCGAAAATATGCACCACACAGCCAGAAAAAGAACCTCTTAGGCAGGGCAAGTAAGAATTTAGATGGGGCAAGTAGATTTGAGAAGTACTTGCCCGGCAGGGCAGGTAGGAAAAAACCTTAACATCAGACCCTGGACACTGAAAAAGAACAGCATGGTATAGGTGGATGCGGTAGTCTACCGGTAGAGTAGAGAGAGAGAGAGCTAAGTAGCTTTGAAGTAGAGTAGAGCAAGGCAGAGAGATTCAGGGTTGCCAACTCTCACGCATCTGGCGTGACACGTGCATTCACCTTGCATCTCACGGTCTCACTCTGCCCAACCAATTCTCACGCCAGCGACGGACAGTGGAAAAAAGGCCGGCAGCTGAGTATTTTTGTTTATAAAGATTATTTTTTGTGGGCTTTTGCCTTTAAAGGATAGGACAGTGTATGAAATGGGGAGACAGAGAGAGAGGGACTGGGGACTGACATGCAGCAAAGGGTCGCAGGCCGGACTCGTCCCGCAACTGCTGCATCGAGGCAATGTCTCTGTACATGGGGCGCCAGCACTATCCACTATGCTACCGACGCCCCGGCAGCTGAGTATTTTAAATTAATGTCAAACAGCCAGTACGCAGGGTGGGCGGAGTTGAGGTTTGCAGCCAGACTTCAGAGAGGGGAGGGGAGAGGAGAGGAGAGGGGCAGATTCCGCCTGACCGGCGTACCGGATGAGTGAAATGAAGTGCAGCCAAATGTTTCTGTGGAAAACTACTCTCTGATGTCATGTTTGTTCCAAACAAACCGTGTAAGTTGAGTAATGCTGTTGCATATAGATAATGTTAGCTAAATGATGACTAATTAATAGATGCCAATATATCAAATACAGCTAGTTAACAAGAATGCTAATGTTATTGTTACCTATGTTAAATCGCTTGCTAGCTAGTTTCATGCTAGGAATAAACCCACTCCTCCTTAATTTAACTGAACTTGTGCTCACTATTGCTTTGCACACATTTTTTCATCGTTATTGCTACAATATAAAGAGCAGGGTCAGGGAGGAGACAGTGGACCAGAGGCCAGCAAAGATGATCATGCAGGATTCTCATAGGTGAGGAGAGACTATAACTGACTGAGAAAAAATATCTATAACATAAAAGTGACTCTGAGGTTAATTTACACAGCAATTTCACTACTACTATTCCTAATTCTATTATAAAATTTTGCTTTCCACATATTTTTTTTAATCTTTATTGCCACAATATAAAGAGCAGGGTCAGGGAAGAGAAAGGGGACCAGAGACCAGCAAGGATGATCATGCAGGGTCTTCACAGGTGAGAAGAGAATATAACTGGCTGAGAAAATTATCTATAGCATATAAGTGACTTTGCGATTCATTTCCACAGCTATGTCAAAAGGCATTTAGAGAGCTTTGTAAATGTCAAAAATGAAATGAAATGGCCTAGGTCCAGGCACTCTTAGACTTACATAGTCTAGAAATATATCATGAAATGCTCTTTAGACTACAATAATACACAAAATATATTATTATTCCCAAAATAATATTTTAGTTAGATCTTAATCAAAATATATTCAACCATTTCAACCATGAATTTTGCTTTAAATCCAAAATGGGTCTTGTGTCTATAAAGTAGGCTATATGCCACATAGGCAAGTCCCAGTTTCTGGTTTTAACTAGTTCAGACACTCTGAGCTGAATGCAGGTTCACTTGTGAAGGCCCTGCAAGTCAGGGTGGCTTTGAATGAATGTAGGTATTGCCCATCTCCAGAATGCTAACCCTAAACCCACCAGAATGCAGGAAATCACATCTACCACATCCAAAATTTTCTCGAACCCCAGACCCCCACTATACCACCATTGTCTCTGTATGGTATTTGTATGTGAGGTTTTAGGCCCTATCCATCTCCAGCAGGCACCCCAAAAATCCAGTAGGATGCGGGGGAACCGTATTGAATCTACCAAATCAGTTGACATAAAAAATGTATGTATTAATCAACGAAATTAGCAACAAAAATCGGCACCAGTTAATCAGCCACACTAATAAATCAGTTGACCTCTAGTGAGTAACTTGGGTTGAGTTTCTGTCCCTGTTGATTCGGTGCTGAGCTTTATGGGTATGGGCAGGTGCGGGTTTTCAAAAATGGACCCATGGAGGACTCTGACATGCGATGCACATGTAGCCAGTGAGGCTTGGGCATTATTTCTCCACCACTCTGTCACAATGTCCTTCAGGTCAGATGCCTGTTCCACCAGTAGAGACTGGAAACTGACCTCTGGTGCTGTGTGCTGCCACTATTTACAATGAGTTTAATAGAGAGAGTGGAGCGCCTGTATTTTTGACAGTATTGAAAATTATACTGTAGGGATTTCTGAATACCCTGGTATACCGTAATGCCGGAATTCCACTGGATGCGTGTCCGTTGCGGAACGGCTGTGCTGGTTATTCGCTGCATGCTCCACCGTCCATCAACACCCACCGGCTGCGTTTGCTGTGCGGAGTGGTGCAGCTCCGCCGGACAGCTGGAGCCACAGGGACCCACGAGATCTCGCAAATTCACGCATAATCACACGATATAACAAGATGTAGTTTCTATAAACAGAACCACAAAACCAGAGGAGTAGTAGGAAGACATCTTGGTGCACCTCCATGATTAACATCTCCTCGTCCATGGTGTCAGTGGGGTGAAATGATGTCTGAAAACCTCTGACCTTTTGATTTCAGGCTTGCCTCAGCCAGTTATGAAGTTTTCAAGGTGTAGTGTAGGGAAATATGATTTGCCGTGAACACTGGTATTTTACTTTGAAAAATAACCACATGTTTTATTTTGTTTCTGTGCACGACTTCCTGCCCCGTACGATCTGCTCTGTGCTGAAATGCTGCATTGTGCTCGGGAGTCCAGCAAAAATAGAAGTCCTGCGTATCTGTTGCGGAGGGTTTGAGAATTGAAATTTATCGATTCCGCTGCTGTTCCGTAGCGCAGACGCAACCAAAACGCATCTGGTGGAATTTGGGGGTAATACCGTGATACCGCCCAAGCCTAATTAATATATAGCCTGCTGTATATTAACACATTTCTCCTCCACTGTTGTTGTTGTTCAGCACCTGTACATGTGAGATGTGATGGTTGGTGGTAGGGTATTTGTCCTGCTCCTCCTCCCCTTTGAATATGTAGCTGGGTATAGAGTGACAGTGACAAGCGCAACATTTTACTCAAAGTTGTACATTTTTCCATTCTTGGCGACCAGAGAAAAACGCCAAATGTGCAGCACTAAGTGCCTCACCCCACTGCTGCTGTTTGTAGCAGAGCGTAAATACACGGTGGTCCCATTGCAAAGACTGAGCAAACTACCCTGGGCCGCAGGAAAAATCATTTTCTTTTTGACGAGGCTGGGCTGTCGCTGCAGCTGCACTTATTGCCATCTTCCACATGTTATTGTTCTTCCATGCTGTTGTGAACATGGTATGGAGGATGTTGGCATTCTGATGTTAGCATTTAGCTTAAAGAACCATTGTGTCTCTACTGCATCCTCACAGATCTGATGGTGTGAGACTGTAGTATGTCCACACAGACAACAAGTAGTAAACCAGGTCTTAGCTAAAATGCAGCATGTGATCAGTTTTGTTTGCTGCGTCCTGATACCTTAGGTAAAATATCATATTTTACTCAATGTAAAAGTGTGTGTCACACACTGAGTGTGTTCACTGTCAGTACCAACAGTAGATCTCCTTGTTCCTTTCTCTCTAGGTTCACCCAGATGGACTGTGACGGCCACCTGGCCCAGTGTCTGTTGGAGGTGAACGTGGACATGACCTGGTGAGTCGACAGGACGCTGGCTGCTGCCCAGCAGAAGCCACACACAGTCCACGATCATATTGTATGAAGGGCACATCCAGAGAACACTTGCTGTTTATTGAGGTACTGATGCTTTACCCAGGTAGTACACACTGGGTAATACCTCAAGATGAGAGAACCAGGATGTGAAATCTTTGGAAAAGAGGTGGGGTATGAAAGGGGGTTATTTTGGAGAATTTTACTCCAGGGGTACTTTGAAAACTCAGGTATATAACTGTGGCTCCCTGCTGTCATAGTTCAGTTTTCCCTCTTTAGACATTAAATCTCAAATTTGCCTCTACTTGAGCCTGTGCACTCAGCCTCTGATGCCTTTGATTCCAGCTGGTCAAGAGGATCTCAAACTAAAATGACAATCCAACCTGCCTCATCCTCTGAGAGACCAAAATGGAACCAAGCCATATCCTAATCACAAAATAAATTAGGCTTTAGTGTTCTCATTCTTGTATTGAAATAAATGATTTCAAGCTAACATGAGTCACTGAAGTTTTTGTTTCACATGTTTGGAGGAGTGGGTGGAACCAAATACACTACAATAAAAATCATTTTCAATGTATATATTATTTATTAAAATGCTAAAAAATCATAAATGTGTCGTATAGTTAGCCTGTGTATGATTTAGTTTAATGTATTAAGCCTGTAGGCTCTGTGTCCACTATGGACTGATGTTTATGTGACAAGATTTCATATAAGTGGCAGTTTGAATCATCAGTCATTTGGGGTATGATTGTGCACAGGGGCGAAATTATGTAATTTCACAGGTTTTTGTTCAAAACGAATATTTTTCCAACGATGTTGTGTCCTAGGCAGCTTCTCTGTCTTACAATTTCTGTGGCCTTCGAAAGAATCCTCTCAGAGGACGCTGGTATGCAGAGGTATCAACTGGCAACTTTGGATAGGTTTGGGAATGTTGCAGGTGATCCAGTACTGTAGTGGATCCTCAGACCTCCCCAGTTGTTTTTTTCAAATACCTATGTAGGCAGACAGACAGATAGATTATTCATGATGAAACAATGTCATTTAAAATCAGTTTTCTTTCATGATTGTACAGTAAATCTACAACATACCGTACCTCTGGACTTGGTCGTGGTGTTGGCAGCAGCATGGCTGCTGTGCATCAACATGACTGTCCAGTAAGGCTCAGAAGTTGTACACTGGTGGCTGAGCTGAGCTACTGGCTGTTGGTGCTGGCCCTGAATGAGCCACTTCTGCTGGTGGCCTCCAGTCAGGAACACTGACACACTTTTGTGTAAGCCTGTCCACTGCAACTTGAGCATGGCTCGCATTACAAAACTCAACCTCATTGTATTTGGGATCGAGCAAGGTGGGTACAGACAGGCCCGTTACCTTTCCTAGCATTTCAACTTTGTCAACCAATTCTTTTTAAATTGTTGGCCAGTTTAGCACCAATACCTCCAGGCATTTGAACACATAGTCCTGCAATAAATTCTCAGCATTTTAATGAGCAGGATGGCCTTGGATCCTGACACCTGTTTTTCCTCTGACAGCTCAACAAGTTCTGTGAAAGCCTGATTTACAGCAGGGCGTTCAACACTTTTGATGAGTTTGACAGGAATTATGTAGTTTTGAAAAAAAAAAAAAAGTGCCTTGACACTTTCCTTTCGTGCCATGCTCCAGGAGAATTTTATTATGTTGTAAATTTAAGCTTTGAGATTGTTCTCTTACCTGTGAAAGGGAGAAAAAATAAATCAACAACCCATTAGACTAAAATATGATTGTGACTCATAGACCAGTGTAACATACCCTAACGAATTACCAAACTGCATGGACTGTCTAAAATAAACTATTTCTAGCCAAGGTCACGCACATGTGTTTTTGCCAACACCATTTCTGCCAAGTTTTGTTTTTCTTTCAGACCCCTATGATTTCCTCATCCAAATTAACAATCAACTGATCAGTGTCAACACAGCTCCTCCATGAACAGTTTTAACCTGGTTTTAATCCCTCTTTTAAGAAACTTCCTGCAGATATTGGACGTTTTTGAACAGTGTCGTTTAATTTGTTAAGGATTTTGTTTACTGGGCATCTGGCTTTTAATTATTTGAGAAATGCGCACACGAACCATGCCATCTGTGAACTCTGACAACTACATCTTACTTCAAAAAGCAAATAAAAAGATAACTGACATTAATGAGGACATAAGGTGGCTCTCTGATGAACTTAGAAAGAAAGACTCCCTTCTGTCGAGCTTCATGGAGATAGTTGCAGGGCAGTCCAAACGAATTGCCTCAGTTAGTGCCACCATCCTGGAGACAGTTGTGTGGGATCCCACGTCCACGGCCTTCCACCTGCTAGACCCCCCTACTGTCCTGTCCTGACATTGATCTTGGACTGTAACTCAAGCCATCGGTCATTAGCACAGGCACACCCATTCCCAGTCCCCAGAAACACCTGTAAGCATTTCCCCTACCAGCTCCCCCTTGTGGAAATATCACACTGCTGTTCAACCTCTCTGTATTCTGGTACATATTACCAGTGGTCACCATTACCCCCAATTGATCACGTCACTCTTTCCCCACTAAAGCAAGTGCTCTGAGTAGTGGAGTAAATGCTGCTAATCTTCATCCCATAAAAACATTTCCTTAACATACTAAATGCAGAAGTACTACTCCAGAGGGGTATTCCAGGTAGGAGGTTCAACAAACTCTGAGTCTAACCCTGAACTCTGAGTTGATTTACCCTGAGATGGGACACTCTGAGTTACCAGTTTCAGAACAGCTGATTTGAGTTAGTTCAGTCAACTCTGAGTATGTTCACTCTGAGTTAAGCCGACAATAAAAAGCCAACATCAATAGAGCTCCGACTCCATGATTCACCATGGCAACAGGTAAATAAAAGACAGCGCCTCCATTTTAATCCAGTGGATGTAGAGATATTAATGCATGTGTAGCAGACAGTGCACATTTATCTTTAAAAGAAGAGCCTGAGTCAGAGCAAGGAAAGTGTAAATAAGTTAACCATAAAGTTAATAAAAAAGTTTTATTCAGTGTTGTCTCTTTATTCATCATTTATCAGACTTACATTTCCTTAATGAAGATAAAGTGGTGGAATCTGACTGTGTATCAGGCTGTAGATAAATTACATTATATTAATAATATATAATAATATATTTGTTCAGATTTAATCTGATGGGGAAAAACACAGGAGGCAGCAACTGAAAAATAGGAAGATTTAAAACATATAGGCTAGGCTATAGATCAAAGACATAAAGACATGACTGTAAACTCACAGTCTGACCCAGTAATAATATGTTTGGTGATTTGCACTTGAAAAGCAATGAGGTTAAAATACAGTAGATTTTAAAATGTTGGACATCTATTTGTATCTTGACTCAACAGCATTCAGTGACTTTATTTCAGCTACAAATGTAGTAAATTTAAAGACACTGAAATGCTGCACCATTGCTCACTCAGAAATATTAACATATAATCCCCAATATTACGCTATAGGAATATGTTCCATCAATGTGACCAATGACGTCAGTGATAGAGATCATTAGTCATTGATACTACGTGTCTAAAGCTTCATACCAAGTTTTAAAATTTAAATAATTAGACCTACACATTATGTGCAATAAACATGTGGGAGCTGCTCTAACACACTGACAGTCTGATCCTTGTGCAGTGTTATAAAAAATAATAAATAATAAAAGGACAGAGGTTTGATTCTGAGCTGAGGATGAATTCCCGCTGTGTAATATTTGAATGTTTAAGACAAAAACTGATGTCCAAAGAAGCGACTGCTGTGCATAAATTCAGTAACTTAAGACAGTCCTGAGAAACAAACTAATATCCAGCAGGATTTAGACTGTGACAGACGGTAAATCTCCGCTAATGAATGCGCTTCATACAAGCTTTGACACAGACTGAATGAATGAGGAAATGAAACAGCGTGTAAGAGGGAGGAGACAGAGAAAAACTCAGGGTTTCTTAAAGAAAACCTGCCGTCGAGCAGGTTATGTTCACAGAGTCAATTGCCATGGTGATTGACTCAGAGTTTGATTTACCTCTCTTTCTGGAACTGAAAACCCAGAGTTTCCCTCATTTCAGTGTTAACATACTCAGAGTTTTCACTAAACCCGCTTCCTGGAATACCCCTCCGCTAGCTCTGCCCACCTAAATACAAGGTCACTGGCCAGTAAAACTTTCATCCTAAATGATTTTATTTGGAACAGTAAATTAGACCTTATCCTCTTAACTGAAACATGGCTTAGAATTGGAGATTTAAGTGCATTTTCTGAATTATGTCCTTGCAATTATACATTTTTTAATGTACCGAGACTGAGTGGTAGGGGAGGTGGACTTGCAGTCGTCTAAGATTTATACTTTACACTTATCTCAGTGGAGAAACCTCCCAGCTTTGAAGTACTGATCTTTGAAATCAATTTTGACTGATTGTGTGTTGTATTACGATCTATTGCCTTCCTAAACTCAATAATATATATTTTTTTAATCAGAATTCTCCGATTTTATTGCTGTTAGTTATGACCACATTTTATTGGTTGGTGATTTTAACATTTATAATGACCACCCTCATAATCATTTCACATCTGAATTTTTATCCATATGTGACACCTTTGATTTAAAACAACATGTATTATCTCCTATACATGAACAGGGTCACACTTTTGATTTAGATTTTACCCTGGGTTTACTCCCTCTGCCTGAGTGATGTCACCTCTGATCACAAATGGTATTATTTGATATACACAACATTTCTGTCACCCCCTTTCTCTAAGCAAAGTGTACATATGCATTTTCAATAGCAATTCAGCTGCAGACTTTGCAGCCTGAGAACTCTAGACCAAATGGCTCCTTTAAGGCTAGGTTATGCCGTCCCTCCAACCCAAGGCCCTGGATAATTGAAAATATCAGAAAACTGAAAAGAGAATGCAAAAGAGCAGAATGGAAATGGAAAAACACTTAACTTCACTTGTTAACAATGTATAAAAGCTTTAAAAGTTACGAGTTGTCTATTTAATAAGGTTTTGTTATTGAACAAAAAGTGAAAGTCTCTTGAGCCTGTGTTAACAGCAGACCTTATTTCAGGCATCTAACCAAAAACCCACCGACTTTAAGAGGAAGGAGCTAGAAGTGCTAAAATGCTAACTCATGGGTTTTAGGACTCTTTTACTTCCCGCAATGCTCTGTTTCTCCTTATTCTTCATTGTACACGTGGACATCCACTGACTTGATTCTTTTTGTGCTGGGTTTGAAAAACTTTGCACATAAACTACACTGAGCCTTGTACCAGTATCAGCCATGCATGGGCAGATCTACCACCAAAGGTGGCAGTAACGAATTCAAAGTAAAGTTATGGCCAATTTGACATTTACGAGCGCGAATCTCCAATGTCCAATTGCTGTGAATGCAGCACGAGATAACGCCAGAGCGGCAAGAGACTGCTTTGTTTGGAAAACTGAGTGGAGCCAGAGGGGTAGCCTATTGCAGAAAGACCTCTGAGTAAGTTAACTCTGAAGTTCCAGAAAGAGAGGTAAATCAAAGTCTGAGTCAGTCACCATGGCAACTGAGTCTGTGAGCAGGTTAGGTTTTTCTCTGTCTCCTCCCTCTTACACGCTGTTTCATTTCCTCATTCATTCAGTCCGTGTCAAAGCTTGTATCGAAGTGCATTCATTAGCGGAGATTTACCGTCTGTCACAGTCTAAATCCTGCTGGATATTAGTTTGTTTCTCAGGACTGTCTTAAGTTACTGAATTTATGCACAGCAGTCGCTTCTTTGGACACTTTAGTTTTTGTCTTTACATTCAAATATTACACAGCAAGAATTCACCCCCAGCTCAGAATCAAACCTCTGTCCTTTTATTATTTATTATTTTTTATAACACTGCACAAGGATCAAACTGTCAGTGTGTTAGAGCAGCTCTGAAATATTTATTGCACATAATGTGTAGGTCTAATTATTTAAATTTTAAAACTCGGTATGAAGCTTTAGACACGTAGTATCAATGACTAATGCTTAACTCAGAGTGAACATACTCAGAGTTGACTGAACTAACTCAAATCAGCTGTTCTGGAACCGCTAACTCAGAGTTTCCCATCTCAGGGTAAATCAACTCAGAGTTCAGTGTTAGACTCAGAGTTTGTTGAACCTCCCTCAACACTTATTGCTAATATGAACTGTTTCACGTGAAACCTCAAATGCAAGACACTGATTGCATGAGATTAAGTTTGTCTGTATGAGTTTGTAAATGGCAGCCCGTGCCCTTATGTAGTGTGAACATACTATTTCTCATCAAACTGTGATTAAATTCAGTATATATACGTCTGCCATATGTTGCCACCCCTCAAAAATTCCTGCCCCCCTCTTGCCACCCCATAAATATTTTTCTAGATCCGCCCCTTCAGCCATGTCATTAAATATCGGTTAAATAGCAAAATTTTCATTGAATATGCACTTCCTCGTGTCGTCCAGGGTACAGTGACAGCTCCCTAGCAGACAGTGCTCTGAGCATCCTAGCTGGAAACAAAATGTGAGTGCTGCTGGTTCCACTATCCTGATCTGTGTGATGTTAATGTGAGAAGAATTCACTTATATTTTTGAAAAATTGACATTACCAATTCTTTTTACAACATCAAGATTAGAAAAACTTTTTTAAGGACTAGTTTAATAGAGTTTAATACCTATTAGGGCTTATTTTTAGATTAATAAATTCAATGCCAAATTCAAATTTTCATTTCTTTTTTTTAAGCCACTGGAATGAGAGTTGCTTCTGTATTTCGGTTCTCTCGCCCTCTCCTATGGCTCGGTCCCTTTCACAGATAAACTCAAAGAAAGACTCACAAACATGATACATCACACACACCCCTCCACCTATCCAGACCCCTTTCTCCTGAGCGTTATTGTGTGAGCAGGCAAAACATGTCCCTTATCCACAGGGCTCGAGACCACAACTATGGCAAATATTATCTATATCTGGACTGAAGAGCTGTTAGTTTGTTTCCATCTTAGAAGGAATACATCATCACGTTTATTGGCCCAGGGGTAGCAGTTTAACTTTATGAGTTGAGCGATAGTGTGGGCAGATAAAGCATATATTTTTGTACTTGAAGGGCTCCAGACTATGACTATTTAGTTGCCTTTTGCGACCATGGAGCACTGCTGTATCTTGCAAATACTGTTAATAAAATGACTGAAAAAAACTAAACTAAGCTAATGACTAATAAATGAATTGGAGAACTGTTATTGTAATTCCAGCTCACAGTGAATAAATCACATTAAAAAGTGTAGTGGTAACAGTTTAACTTTCCACGAACTGCTTACGACAGCTGGGGACAGCTTCAAGTTCACAGCAACAACATCAACACTTCAAGCTCGAGATGAGCTGGGTGCTTCAAAATAAAAGCACCCGTGGTTCCACTTTGATTTGTTTAATTATAACCATACTGTTTTTTACTTTATTATAACAATTGCTGCTTTGTTTAACATAACAGTATTTTTATAACAATAGTTGATTTAACTTTATTTTAACAGTATTTTACTTTATTATAACAGTGCTTTATGCAGTTATTATGACAGTAGTTCCTTCATTTCACAGTCAATCCTGCGCAGTATACCTTTAATGAATCCGCACTCTTGCCATAACATATGCACTGAGCTGAGGAAAGGCTGCTGATGTTTTAACATTATTTTCTAGTAAACAGTTCAAGTTTATTTTCTCCATATCAAACACAGAAAAATGCTGCTATGATGGCTATTGGTTAATTGCATTTTCTAGTCTTTCAGTATGGACAGAGTATGAGGTGATCAGAGGATGTGAGGATGTGCTGGTGTATGAGGCCAACTCCTAGGCGCCACACACACACACACACACACACACACACACACACACACACACACACACACACACACAAACACAAACAAACACAAACAAAACTGTAGCATCTGCAAAGAATTTTTCTGCCATCATCTGCAAAAAGGAAGGACTCAGTTCACGGAAAACCAGTATCATTTTTAATAATTACACATATTTACAAAGATGCATTGAAGCAAAATGAAGCATATCCAACCAGCATTATTTTAGAACAAAAATCATGGACCGAGTTCATTTAGTTTGAGATAAAGATTCTCTGTCTTTTAGATGTCTGAGTGGCTTTCACTGTTCTCTGAAGTGGTTTCAAGGACTCCCAGTTCATCCGTTGGTCCCTCAAGGAAAAAAATAAATAAAACAATGCCGCCAACATATTGCCTGATGTGCAAATAGATTAACAAAACATGACATTAATAAAATGCAGCAAAGGAGATGGAGTTTGGGGGGGTTGGAGGAGGAAGCTTCATCGAATGTTGAGTGATTTCTAGCTTCTTGAAGTGTGTGTGTGTGTGTGTGCCTGTGTGTGTATTCATTGTGGTGGAGTAATCGGTGACTGTGGAACTGTTTCATTATCTCTTCCCTCTCTATCTATTTCCTTCCCTGCCTGTAAAGGCCCTACGGCTAATTGAGACCATTTGACTCAGGATCAGCTAATTAATCCTATTATGTGGTTATCAAATTACCACGGGTCAGATTTCATCAACTAAATCTCAGCCAATAGAGTGCTCTTCCTCTCCCCAGAAGCGCATAGACATAGAGATCAACACAAAGCTCACTTCAGAGGCGAGGAGTTCTTTCTGTCGCCGACTTTAATCTGTGCTTGTAGTTGATAATCAGACACGTGCCGTGCATGTTTGATGTTATCCCAACCTTTCAACAGCACAAGGCTCCAAAATTTGGTTACAAATATGTTGACTGCAAGGTGGCAAGATATTACATTAGGCTTGTCTGGACTTAAACAGCCCAAATAAAAATTATGATTTAATGGATGATAACAGTGCAGGACTGAGCTACCAGCTTGGCAAGCTGAGCCTCCAAACCACTGATGTTCGAGAGCTGACCCTGTGCGTTGGGTTGGTTTTACACTGGGCAACTGTTGTGCTGTCAGCTGCAGGATGCAAACTCATCCACAGCACTTCTTGATTAGGACGGGTATTCATTTAAAAACTCCAAAATTGATGCCAACAAGATGCTCTAATACTAAAGCAGAACTTCTTCAAAACTTAAAAAATTACCTGTCTGATTTTTTTAATTATTTGTGGTCAAATAATTAACAAAGTTTTCATTAGTTGATGTTATGGATGCATTTCAGACAGTACTTAAAAAGCCTGTTTACACCTGGTATTAAAGGAATACCTCACACACACACACAAAAAAAAAAAAACTATCTGTAAATACATCATGTTGGGTTACCTCAAAATTACGGAAAAAACAAACGTTTTTCTTGCATGCCTCCAAGGAAAATGGCGAACACATTGATTTACTGATTGACTGGGGACCAAAAATTTGCTGGGAACAGCAAAACTATGACAAAACATCCGTTTAAAAAGTCTCACACAACTTGCTCAGTATAATCCAAGTTTCATTTATCCAGTCGTATCCAGTAGAGGCCTGCAAAAATAACAAAGTTTTCTTCATGAGTTCAAGGTACCTGCATGACTAATTGATTTATAAATGGTCACTTTGTGGGTGAGGTATTCCTGTATTCATGCGTTTCAGTGATCCAAACACAGGTGGAGAGCTGAGACACATCAACATTCACACCTGTGTCTACCATGCATCTCCTTTGATCTTCCATCTCTGTGCACAGTTATTACATCCACACTCTCACTAGCATGCTCGCTAGTCAGGTTAGCATTTGTGTTGGTGCAGCTGCAGATATTGCTGTCAGGAGAGTTCAACATGCCTGCTTTCACAGGGCAAAATGATGAACAGTCCCACAACACTTCATCCAACTTGTCATAAATTGGGCAAGTTAAAGAGCGTCAGCATGGTGTCACAGCAACCAGTCCTGCATCAATGACAAAGTCCTGAGTGGGGACGCTTCAGGACACATTAGACTTTACATTACAAAATATGTGGTCAAATGTGTCCCAGACCACCTCGGCAAAAGGTTTGAGTGATTGGCTCACCACGTGTCTTGGTGGTCGTTTAGCACTGTTCACCTAAGACTGGATGACCCAAGATGCATCTTAATACCAGGTATAAACGGGCTCAAGAAGGACTGAGCTTCATTAACAGAACACAAAGACAGACAGCAGATGATACACATCAGCTTCTGTTAATACCACGCTGGCTGTCTGCATACACAGATGTGTTCACATGTTTCTTGGTGTGTACAGTCTGCATTGTTACACATTCTAGACTGTACACAACAAGTCCTCGTCGACATGGACAGGTATGAAATTAAGTCATGTGGCCGGGCGGATGTGGAGAGTATAATATGGCGGAGAGTGTTACTGCAGTTCTTTTCCTGGACCTGGGGCCATTTGCCTGACTAGTTCAATTCATGTGGTGAACTATTAAAGCAATTTTTAAATCCAGAGCCGTGGCGTGTAACATTCATTTATAATCACCTGGCTAGATTTAATATTTTTATTCAAATAATTCCATGGGTAGCCTTAGAATGTTCTGTAAGGTGTTTTATGAGGTAAAGAGTTAGGCCGCAGAACTAAGGTTGATACTCACAATTATTATTATCCTAATCATTAATTTACTTAGTGTTTTTTAGTTATTAATTGTGGAGTTGGTGATTCTGGAGAGACTGTTAATATTTGAACCCAACACCCAAACAAATACACCCCTCTCCTAAATGCTCCTTCAGAAGCTCTGTTTGGCATGCCTTGCTCCCACTGTTTTTCTCCTTATACATCATGGCCTTTACCCTGCGCTGTGTACAGGCACAGTGCAATAGTGTTGTGTAGCTAGGTCTGAATAACAGATTCATTTACAGAACCGGGGCTGTGTATGAACACTGGATTTTTTTCAGCGTACACACAAAACGCACAGCTAGTGGAGCATGAGGAGATACTCACTGAATTAAATAAAAAGTGTATTGGATTAGAATCACTGGCTGCATCTTTAAAGTATTAAATGTCTAGTGTAGGATTTAGTGGAATCTAGTGGTGAAGCTGCAACTAACTGAAACTCCTCACATGTGCCAAGTGTGTGGGAGAACTACGGTGGCTGACTCGAAACCTGAATGGCCCTACATAGAGTCAGTGTTTGTTCGTCTGTTCTGGGCTACTCTGTGGAAGAGGACCGTGGCTAAATGTAGATGTAAACTGCTCATTATTGTATTTATACCAAAATATCCCCCTAAATCCTACACACTGGACCTTTAAAATGTCTAAAAACGTCCATCACACGTTGCAGTTACTGTCTGTCAGTTAACTCAGTTATATTAGTGAGCTATGTTGAACTATGTTGAACGACTTCTTCATTTTGAAGTGAAGAAAAAAACAACAAACAAATGTTTGAGGTGCCAGCATTAACATAGTTGGAGAATCACTGTATTACTCTCCATGTGATGAAACATAATAAAAGGACAAGTATGACTCAAGTGAAACTTTGATAGGATTCATGTCTAATAAGTGAAACTGAACTGCATATCTGCTCTGTAATCCTGTGCTTTGAGGAAAAAAAATGTTTTATTTTTTGTATCTTTTGGTTTCTTGATGCTCATTCAACATCACTGCTGACAGAATGCTGTCCTTTGCCTGAACATGACAGTCACCAGTGCAAATGTGTTTACATTATAAGCTGGCCTGAAGCATTCCTGATGGATCCCTAAAAACCTTTTATCCTTTTAGAAATAAAACAATATTAAAACTAAATTTTAAGATGTTTAATAATTTTAGAATGATGTCCTCCTACAACAGGAGATTAGTAATTTCATTGAATGTATATAACCAAAGGAACAATGTAACAACTTAGAGGGACAGGTCACCCCAAAATCCAAAAAACATATTTTCCTCTTACCTGTGGTGCTGCTAATCATTCCAGATTGTTTCAGTGTGAGTTGCTCATTGTAGGCGATATCAGCCGTAGAGATGTCTGCCTTCATTCCAATATAATGGAGCTAGATGGTACTCGGCTTGTGGTGCTCAAAGCACCAAAAACATACATTTGAAAAACTCATCAGCAATGTCTCTTTCCAGAAATCATGACCTGCTTACTCAAGATAATCTGCAGACCTTGTTGTGGGCAGTTTCTTGTTGGAACTATTTTTTTTCTACTGAACTACACCCGCCAACCACATCCCTGCACAGAAGAAGTTTGCGTCTACTGCTAGCTCACCTATCATATTTTTTTGGTGCTTTGAGCACAACAAGCTGAGTGGCATCTACAGGGTTTCCCACACATTTATGTGTTTGACATCAGCACCCACTTCCACATCTAGATTTTTTAATTTTTAACTGTTTGTTCATTTATATAGTTTTAGTGTTACCTATTGTTTTTACAAACTACTTGTTTGCTCCATCCATCGATCTAATCTGATCAGCTCTAATCGATTCGACCACAAACTGATCGAAAGGAAGTCTTGAATAGACTTGAAACAGCTTGAAAAGTTCTGCTTGTGCTGCGTTCACAGGCCCCCAAAAAAACCTACCCCCCATCTGCCACTACAGCACACGGAATTTATTTCTGGGGGAAACACTGTATCTAGTTCCATTGTATTGGAAAGGAGGCAGGCATCTCTATAGCCGCTCTCACCAACACTATGCAACTCACAGCAAAACAATGTAGACTGATTTTTTATTTTTTTTTTAAAGGGAAAATAATGTGTTTTTGTTATGGGGGTGAACTGTCCCTTTAAGGCGCACAGAGTTGTAGTTGCACCACGTAAAGCAAGTCTTAATATGGAGATGGAAACACACGATGAGCCCAAAATGGAAATGGAGACACATTTCCACAAGACAGCACAACCAACCGGTCACATGATATTTTTGACTGGCTGCAGATGGTCACGCAGTGGCAGCTGGTGTCGAAGAATCTGAGCTCGGCCAGCAAGCCTGTCCACACTGTGGAGGCTGAAGCCAATGCACTGCTTTGTTTTTTAGCTGAAGTCCTGATATAATGTGTTTCTAAAGCTGCCAAACTGTGATTGGCAGCAAGTATACTGTGGCCTGTATAGCCTGAACCTTTATACTGAGTGTCATCACGAATACAGGACTGCTGCTTGCATCACGACACCCATCTGGGACATGGAAAAAATACACTGAAACATCAAGCTGGATGCTTGGATGCGACCGCTGTGAATCTACAAACCAGTCCTAAACAATCTGTTGTGGTTATGTCAATTGATACATTAAAAATAAAAAGTTTCAGTAATGTGTCAGGACTGAGGCAGGCTGCTCCAAAAATATTGATTCCACTAAAAATTTGGTGGAGTGGTCTGGACCAACCCCCATTATGGATTAGCCTATCCATGGTTTCAGTTGGTCTTTACCTTCTGAAGCCAAGATGGGTGAAGAGATGTTCAATAAGAGATAAGTGCAATCAGAGACATGGTAATTAATATGATCTTTGAGGCACTTCTTAAATAAAAAGTCACCCCCCCACCCCACCCCCACATTGTTTGTGAAAATCCTAAAAGATAACAAAAAGAAATCTTTGTGGTTACGATGAAAATGTGCCACTTGCATCAATAAAAAGGCATCGTCAATTCTGGATTTACTACCTACATTATAATACACAATAATAACTTATTTTTTTCCTTCACCATTGTACAATCTTGTTTTGTGTGAGCCGTCGCCCTCCCCCTACAAGATAGAAAAAAAAAATTAACAAAAAAAAGGTGCACGTTAAAATTTCAAGTTCTTCAGCAGAACTGTCATATTAATCCAGGGATGTGACTCGGGGTGAAATGTGTTCATGATGGCAGGCACAGAATGAAACAGCTCTCTGTTTAAATTACAAAGCTGGCCGTGCTTCAACATGAGGATGGACATTCTGAGAGGAGAAAGGAATGAAGCCGAAGGAGAAAAAAAAAAAAAGAAAAGGGGAAGACAACATAACAACAGGGAATGTTCTTGAAGTCCAGCGTCTTTGTTTTCCTTGAAGATACCAAGAAAAGAAGAGTTGGTATCCCAACAAAACAATCGGAATCGCCAGGAAGGAAACGTTCCCGTTCTCCAGTTTCCATCGCCTTGTTGACAAGGTCCAGAGGGTGAGTTCGTCCTCCCTGTTGTCCTTTACTCTTCCTCCTCCTCCTCGCCTTTCAGAGTTGGCTTGCGAGTGTTTTTTGGCTGAGACAGCAGCTTGGACAGACAGTAGGTGGGCGAAGGAGGAAGCTGGTCTCCCCTTCATACAGACTCTTCTGTGGATAGCAGCAGGGGGTTGATGTATTCAAATCCCTCAAACTCTGACTGGTCTATTCTCTTGATGACGTCCCTGAGGAGATGGAGACAGAAAGAAGAATTAGAGGTGTTGTTTTATTATGAACCCAGAGCACATTATCATCCACAGAGAACCTGGATTAGAGTCTGAACAAAGGCAGCTTCACAACTCTGACACAAAGAGTCTCCCATCTCCTTTACTCCATGTTTTTCAATCAAACTGACACAACTGGTTGGTGAGGTGCCTCTGCCCTGACCCAATTACTGTGGCTGTGATCAGTACGTCGCAGTGAGTTTGGAAAACAGTGAACTATTTCTGAGGCATTTTATGCTTTACTACAAAGTAGACAGCAGAGAAACAAGGGGAAGTCAGGTGACAGAGAGATGGGCATTAGCAAACGTCTCATATTGGATCTGGATTTGAGACTGTGGTATACCTTCAGATCACTACAGGCTACAGTCTTCAACACAGATTAATTTTCTTTCCGATATTTTTGGGGGCTTCCCTTGCCTTTATTTAATAGGCGAGATATAGTGTGAAGATAATTTCTTGAAGTTTGATGACACATTTGGCCAGTTTGAGGGTTCCCACAGTCATGTAATTCCTATACAGGTTATGAAATTAGAAAAACTTCTTTTCCAGGCCTAGAAATGGTTTGGAGTTAAACATAATGTTTTAGAAAAGTTTTGAACATGTATTGCAGGGCTCTCAAGTCTAATGCTTTTAGTGTGAGTGTGACACATGCATTTTAACCTTTTCACACTCACACCCACCACACCTGGTATTTCTCACGCATAAAAAAAATATTATGATAACGCCCACCATATATGTAGTACAACGTGTTGCAAGATGCTGTGGTTACCAGAGGGCTCAACAAGTGCTTGTCATGCTCCAGCCAATAGAAATAAGACATCAGCCAATCAGAAAATAGCATTGCTGTATCCAGGTAAGATACAGGTGATCTGACTGCAGCAAGAAGAGGGTGCACACACAAGATGGGGGTGCCTTATCACATGTGCACAGTAAGTCATCTCATCATTTGATTTTGTAGCATACTGAATGAAATTACTTGAGAAACACAATGAGAGTTTATCTCAGGTAATATCAGCTGTTACCTAACAGTCTGACAAGACCGCATGTCAAATTTAACCGCAACAGCAGCCTCATTAACAGACACAGAGTGCTGGTGGCTTAGAGGGTAAAGCAGACGCCTTTAGTAAAAAGTAAAGAGTTCAACTCCGGCCAGTGGCACCCTGCTGCAAAAAATCTCACTGAACTGAGATCAAAACTTCAGAGCCCTGTGTATTGTTTGAAAATATGTTCATAAAAATCCCCCAACCTGCAATATATACTTTTGGTATTAAAAAGCTGAAATTTAGTGCTGTGCTGCATCATTGACTTCACTAGTATTACATGATTCGCGTATGCAGCTCGTCAGCGGCGGGATTGTCTAACAAGCAAGTACAGTTAGCAAGCGCTAGCAGTTTGCTTTTCTGCACATTCCTTGGAAGTGCATGTTTAATAATGTATGGCTTTCAAACTACAAATGTAATACATGAGTCGAGAGAGGCAGGCTGTAGCTGCACTGGATGTAGAGCTTGCACCAAAATGCTTTTGTTGGCATGCTGGGGGAAGCGGCTCTGGTCAGCCATGCTAAAGGGAAAAGGCATCAAGAAAACCAAAAGGCTGCTCAACAGACTGCCAGTGTCTGCTCATATTTCAAGCCTGCCATAGCCTGGCCAAATAACATTACCACTTAGCATCCACTGAAAACACATAGGGCATTTTATTCCATATTCAATACTACATTTTTGGTATGATGCCTGCCTCTAGGGGAAAGCATACTGGATTAAGAGCATTATTTTTTGCATCCTACGATCGTTATAGAGACCTAACCTTACCAATTTTAAACTACACAAATAAAGTCATGGAAATGGAGTAAATTATTATGGAAAAAATTGGAAAAAGTTTTGAAAATTCATTGGTTAAAATGGGTGAGACCCTTGAAGCTTAGATGTGTTGTTTGTACAGTACATATTAAGCTAATACATTTACTGTCACAATGTCCTCAGCATTTGAACAAAACCTTTCGGAGTTTTTGGATTTATTATGCAATTTTTAAATAATATAGTGACAGACCTCATAATTATTTTTTCACATACTGGGAGATGAGACTTTTTTGTGGCTTGGTTTGGACTTTCCATGTGTGCAATGTGGTAAAAACAAAATCAAATTGAAAAGCTGAAACTTTTTGCCAAATGGGTTTAAGTTTAAGTTTAAGTTTATTTACTTTCCCATTCCCATTCCGAAAAATGATTATGATTTTTTTTTTTTGAATCAGCCAAATATGGCTCATACCCGATCTGCTTGAAGGCCTTATTTATAAATGTCATGTACAAGCAAAAGAAAGCAAACAAACTTTAGGATTTATATAAAAACCAAACATGAAGGGAGAATGTGCGGTCCTCCAGGGAGACTGACCCATGCACACTTACGTCAACTGGAGAAATGACAAACTGCCATTCTGATTGCAGACAGATGAAACACTAGAAACTGTGACATTGATACTATTGTTTAAAATCGAAATATTACCTCTCATGTATCATATATGAAGTGTTCATTTGCAAAACCAGATAAAAACCATTCTCACAACAAATAAACCAACACCTTTTCGATCATCCTGGAAGGAAGGAGAACCACCACCAATGCCCTCCCTCCTCCCATGCAGGGACTTCCAAGCACCACCCCTTTTGTGACAGCAGGCGAACGTCCGGCCAAAACATCGGCAAGAGCGAACATGAATCTCCTTGACAAGCAGTATGACCAGGGGAAATGTACATTTGAGGTGTCTCAAGATCTATACTACTGCAGCTCTGTGATTCTCCTCTGCACTCTTTTGGCGCACAGAATGTTCCTGCAGCACCAAAGAGAGAGGGGCAGGGCTCCTCAAATGCAGTTGTAGGTCATACAACTCGTGTTCAATTGAGATCTGATGCCATGGTCCACAAAATAAAAAATAAAATGTAAAATGACTAAAAGAAATAGAAAAAAAGTCAAGCAAAAAGGGCACTTAACTAATCAGAGGCAGAAGGGCAGGTGCTTGAGCACCTCCTGGGGTCTATCTGTGCACGCGCCTGACTCACAATATGCCTTTCAACTGGGGTTTTTACAGCGGTTTGCGACACACAGCCACTTGCCTGTTGATGGTCAGCTCTGTGCGTTGTCATTTACATAAACCAACTCACCAACAATCTGCAAGACTGGGGTAGAAATGCATGCCCAAAAGAAAAGCCCACATTTCTGGTCAGAGGGAGAATCACACCCACTTTTAAACATTATGATAGACTTGGATATCAACAGGTTTTTTGATATGTGCAAATATCACAGTGCCGTGCATTTACATAGTAAAACAAGAGTGAAACCAGTGAAAAACAAAATAAAAAATATTCTATTTTGATGCAAAGAAACAAAATGGCACAGGTGTTTCCAGCTGTTCCACTTTTCCATATTATAAATTGATAAATGACATGACGAGAGCCAAATGACATGTTAGAGCCAAACAGTCGGAGTATGCATGGCTGCATGCAACGGGAGTATTAGTGGAATATTCATTTTCATTAGCCACGTAAACAGCTTATTCAGGAATATTGTCTTTTTGGAATAAGGGCAAAAACTGGAATATTTGTGCATATAAACATAGTCAGTGTTAATGTACCCAAAGATCTAGATGCATTTATCAGAACAGCTCATAGAGCACAGCACAACACTGTAGCTCACATGGTCATAACTCACCCAAATCATTAAACCTGTGCCTCAAAACAAAGTTATTGTCTCATATAAAAAGTCAATGCCCTCAAAATACTTCGTTTTGCATTGTGTGAACAAAATGTTTGAATGTTTGTCAGTATGGCAGTGAACCCTGGAAATGTTCCTTATGTCCACACTCCAGTCTTGTGATCTATCACAAGATAGAATCAATGGACTGCAGTATTGCCCGCTCCACCCTTTGGTATCAGATCAGTGTGCCAGGTACCTCAATAGAGGGGTGACAAAAAACAGGACACCGTACAATGGTTCTGTTGGGAAAATCCTACACTTTTGACAATGGAAACACAAAAATAACTGTTCTAATGTAACAAATTGAACTGAGCTGAACAGGCCTAGTTTGTGGAAATGAGGCTTAATATTTTAGCCACATCTTAATGTATAATATTTTTAATTATTATTTTCATTATTTTACAAAAAACATAACAATAAATGAAGATTAAACTAACATTTCAACTTATATCGATTATGTAAACTGGGAACCCTGCCATCCAATAATCAGTGATTGATCACGCTATGTATACGCCAAAAGTAGGCCTATGACTGCACCCTATGTCTACTGTCAACAGTAGATCTTGGGTCAACATACCTGTGAGTAACACCACGGTAGCTACGTCCATCATTTTATACAGTCTATGACTGGCATATGGTCATGAAGGAACAAACTGTAACACTCCTCCTAAAGCACACGTTTTATTATTATTCTCTTATTTTGTATTCTCAATTTCATAGCCTAGGCGATGCTTCGCAGTTGAATAGACTGTTATGACCTGTTGCCTTCTGGGAAAGTGTTTGAACAGAGTAATACACAAGGGATTGAGTGATCCTATATTACCTATATTAAAAAGTTTACCAAAGTTGCCAGTGGACAATTTGTTACTGAAGTCCCCAGAACGAGTATTGCATGGTTCTCTCGAATCACAGCTGCGCCTGGATGTGGATCGTGGTTGTGCTGCTGCCGTGGCCCCCTACTGCTGCTGTTATTATTAGTCACACTTCTACTATTACTATACACATATAGTATATACTATCATATATCAATATATACAACCAATATGTTATTATTACATTATTACTAAAGTTATTTATTAATTAATTTTATTGTAGCTAATGTCATTACTGCTTGCCGTGCATCTGTCTCCCTCTCTCTCCCTCTCTCTCTTTATGTTTCACTTTGTCATATGGATTACAGTAAATTTATCATGTTGATCTGTACGTCATCTATTGCACGTCTGTCCGTCCTGGAAGAGGGATCCCTCCTCAGTTGCTCTTCCTGAGGTTTCTACCATTTTTTTCCCCATTAAAGGGTTTTTTTGGGGGAGTTTTTCCTTATCCTCTGTGAGGGTCCAAAGAACAGAGGGATGTTGTATGCTGTAAAGCCCTGTGAGGCAAATTGTGATTTGTGATATTGGGCTTTCTGAATAAAATAGAATTGAAGTGTCTGTCTTATTATATATTAAGCTATATATATTTTAATGTTTGTCATAATGGGTTGCATGTTTTCATCCAAAATTAGCTTTACACACAACTATCAGAGCTAAATATGTACTGACGGCAGTGTTAAACATTTTTGATTTGCAGTCTTAAGTTGGACGTTTACAGTCATTTACATGTAAAAGGATTAAAAAGTTATTTGAGTAAATTAAAGCACATCATACTCAACTTTAAAGAAATAGGCCTCTAGTTTCCCGGCGCAGCGCAGGGTGGCACAGGGTGGCGATCCTCCCGCAGAGCTATTTTCGAGCAGCGCAACCCGAGGTGCGCTCAGTTTGTATATTTTCATCTGCTTGTTGCCTTTTTAATACCTTTAACTAAAATGCATGTTTTTAGCTTTTTAAAACCCATTCCATATAAAAAAAATGTTTGTTTTTGTTGGCACCTGTTCTTGCTGTTCTGCAAAAAGTCTACTACCGCACATCAGCTGGAGCCCACCTGATGGGTTATTGTTTCTGTGTTAGTTTCTCTCAGAATAAATCCTTAAAACCTTCTAAAATTGCATCCCATAGTACATGATGTCAAGTGAGACAGAAAGAACACAGTGTAGACTAATCAGTGGAAGAACTCAAACTGCTTCTTTGTTTCCTGAGTATGCTGCTGCCATTAACAAAGGCATAATCACAGGTAAATGGAGCGGAACCCCATAAGTAGTGGGCTCAGAGTCGCTGGGTAAAAATAAATGTACTCCCTTAGCAACACTGCTGGCTGCTTCTCCTTCAGCAACAGGCTGTTTACTCATATGTGTGTGTGTGTGTGTGTGTGTGTGTGTGTGTGTTTGGTGATGGTGAGACAGGGAACTAAAGCCCAAAAAGGAGGCCTCTCCCTGGGAAAGGCTGAGAGGCTTTCTCCCTTCAGACACTGGGCAGGAGGCTTTGAAGTAAAAACAATAGGTGTGTTCACTGGCCTTCCCCTTGGTGTACCAGGTGGTTGGGGGTCTCACTTTAGGGGCCACTGCCAGTGTCGAACAGGTTGCAGATCCCACCCACATAGAGAGCAAGGACAAGTGAATGAAATTCTACAGTGTCTTTCTTTCAGTCCGCTGACTAGAATACTGATGAAGCAAATAGTTTTCTTCCATCTGATCTCATATGAAGTACTCTCACTGTAGGAGTAGGTCAACCACCAATACAAAAATTAGATTTAGAAAATGGTGTTTTTCTATTTTGGAGTTTCAGAGAGAACAGAGAGGCAGAAAGAAAAACCACTAAGAGGGACACACAAAAGAGAGAGGAGAGGGTTTGGGAGTTGACCAAAACAAACAGTGTGTCCAACCAATGTAAATGTTTCCTTTTTTCCAGGGTTGGATGACTTGAAAGCATTACCAGATGCAGGAGAGAGAGGAGAGGAGGGAGTAACGTGGGAGAGACAAAACAAGAGTAAGGCAAAGATGCATTAGGTTATCTAGACAGCATTATAATTGTTTGTTTAAAATAAATACCAACATTTTGCACCAATATTAAACCAACATCAATGCTACAAGACATGTCAACAGCTACAGATACATCCACTCAGAATTTCCCCTCCCAACCAAGGCCCTTTCGGCTGCCAGTTGGGTGCCAGCCATTAACCAGCCAACTTCCAGCCGCTGGGAGTCCCCCCCACCCATCTGTTTCCTGACTGGGCGTGTCTAGAGTCCACTATAAACACGCCCATTCAGGGTGTTACCATGACATGGCACTTCCTTTACAAGAACACACAAACCATTATACTGAAGAATCATGTTTCTTAAGGCCATAGTTTGCACAGTATGTTTACCATACTTACAGTAGCTGTTGGAACTTTAGTAATGTTTGCCAAGCCTTAGTTTTCACTGGTTATTCATTCATTCATCTTCTAACCGCTTCATCCTCTTGAGGGTGCCTATCCCAGCTGACATCGGGCGAGGGGCAGGGTACACCCTGGACAGGTCGCTAGACTATCAAACAACTACATTCACACCTATGAGTTATCAATTAACCTAGTCCCCAATCTGCATGTCTTTGGACTGTGGGAGGAAGCCGGAGTACCCGGAGAGAACCCACGCTGACACGCGGAGAACATGCAAACTCCGCACAGAGGGGCTCCCACACCCGGGATCAAACTGGCAGCCCTCTTGCTGTGAGGCGACAGTGCTAACCACCACACCACCGTGCCGCCCCTTCACTGGTTATTATTTACATATTTTTAACTGCACTTCTCCCCCTAAAACAACCCTGTGTCCTGAGAGACTGATAAAAACATGTTTGTGAACCACATAGACTGCATCGTCAAGCATGAGGAGGCTGACATCACCCTTGTTAGCTACATGCTGCAAGCAGCTGAAGCAGGGGCACCCATCATACGTATCCTAAGTGATGACACTGATGTATTTGTTCTGCTGGTGTACTGGTCTTGGAACGCTGATGTTCATTCAACAGTGAATATGACAAATGTCGGGGTCTCCTGGGGATACATGCACTGTCAGGATGTGACACTGTTTCCTACCCCTGTGGAAAGGGCAAGACATCTGCACTGAAAGTACTCCTAGGAAGTACCATGCCTGGTCTGAATTCAGTGCTAGGAGAACCTGATAGCACTAGTGACCTTAAAGGAAATGGCCACTTTAGAATGAAAATACAGACAGTACTTACTGACCCTCATGCCGACAAGAAGTCCAGTGTAGTTTTTTAATCCACAAAACTCGTTCGGGGTATCGGAGGCTAACAGCTAGCAGGGAATAAGAGCTACACTTGAAGTGCACAGAACCCACATTTTGAAAATGTAATTAAACTCTGCTGATGCATTTCAAAATCAATCCAAGTGCCCTGAAGCCGCTGCATGCAAAATTGACTTGAAAATACGTAATTTACTCCATTTTTATAGCATAATTCCTCACCGTGGTCAGTTAGCCTGCCCTGCAGGAGTGCTGTGTTTACATGGCAATTCGTGCGAGACTAGCTGATGACTAGTGGTGGTGCTAGTTCCCAAGTCTTTCGCGAGTTGCCATGTAAACACAGCACTCCTGTAGGGCAGACTAACTGACCACGGTGAGAAATTGTGATATGCTTTGTTTCCAACTGTCCAGCATCCAGTACAGACAGTTGTAGGCTGTTTTTGTTTCATAATCATGTGGAAAAATAATTTGTTTGAATTTCTGTCATTAAAAAAAAATTGTTTTCTTTTTATAATGGTAAAAAAGAGCAAGAGAGAGAGAGAGAGAGATTCCCGCAGACTCCCTGCAATGATGCTAACTGGCATGTCATTCAACACAATGTTGCTCACCTTCTTCATTGGGACGGGGAGGGGTAAAGTTATGGGGAGACAGGGCTGCTGCTTCTGACTCATCTGTTATTGACTCTTGTAAAAGGGGCAGGGATGACTGATTTAATATGAATATTTTGATAAACATTTACCTGCACTGATTAAATGTAGGTTAAAAAGGAGTGAAATGTAGGCTAACACTAGTCTGTAGCTAGCTTATTTCACTATGGACATTAAGCTAACATGTTCATTTCTACCACTCACAGATTATAGGCTACCCACCTTTGTGGAGAAAAACTGGCTCACATATTGACACCCTTTATTTTGCCTCTCCTCTCCTCTCTCTCTTTCCTTTTCTGAAAACTGGATTTTCTTTTAGTGCTAGGTCGCATGATGATGACTGTAGTGTTATAGCACAACTGCTGACTGCTACTAGGCACCATCACCGTCGGTGCGCTAAGGCAGGACCAAACCATTTCATGCAGATACAGGGGGGTGGCCAGTCAATATGGATGTTTACTTTTTGGTCAATGGGGATATTTAACTTTTACTGCCAAAAACAAGTAAAAACAAAGAGATCATTAATTGTATTACTATATTTGAAAAAAAATCATAAAGATGATGGTTTAATGATTTTATAAATATATATATATATATATATATATATTTTACTTATTTTTGGGGCCCCTGGAATTGTCCTAACTTTCCCCCCCTATACGGCGCCACTGCATACATCCCAACATCCCAACACCATCACCTGCACTTCAGTTACGTACTGCTACACTACATCAGCTAACAGGTGAACTTTCACGGTCAGAGACTATCAGGGATAACTCTACTATGGGATTTCTTGCTAGGTAAGAAAAAGCGTTGAGCCATCGGTGTTGGAAGGGCTAAATACTGTGTTTTTAGGCAGGAAGGCAGTGAGGGATCTCTTCCCTATCACTGCCCTGGCAACTCCTTCTGAGGAGATGGTTTGAACCTCCCTTGTTAGCAGTTACAGGGTGAATGGGGATTTGGGCATTTCAAAAGACAGGATAACAGAAACGTGTTGTCAATATATACATGTCATCTAAAATAGATGAACACAACATGACACATGATTTTGTGGAGCACAAGTTTGTGACATTTAAAGGTACACAATGCAGTGATTGTTGCTTACTGTTTGCAGACACATCATCATCCCACACTGCTTGTGAGTAGACCACAAGCTGCTGTACTATTGTAGGAATGTTTCAAGCCAATCCTTTAGCGAGCTCACTAAGCTAACTGCAGAACCTACATGTCCAACAGAAAACAGACCAACTCCACATCATTCTTCATCCCCATCCTCCCCTTAGGTGCCTAAATGTGAAAGTGAAACCCAACCCCAGAATGACCTTCGTTTTAAAACCAGCTTTGTCCTGTTTAATGTTTTGCCTCTTTATTTTGTTGTTTGTTTTTTTTCAGCTCTGTGTCTGTAATTGTCGTAGCTACCTCACTGATACGTTACCTGCGCTGGCTGGAGACTACACACTTAATGCCCAAAGACTGCAATCAAGAAATGTCTTAACCACAGCAAAATAAGGAGAAAACACCAAGCTGCAACCTCTGGGTTAAAAAGTTAAACACCTGTGGCCACTTTGAGTAACAGGCTGTCTGTGAGGCATCACCACAGTAGGTCACTACTAGCTGCAAGAAACCAAGATGGCAATGGCCAAAACGCCTAACTTAAGGCTTCTAAACAGGAGTCCACAAACCAATGGGTGACCTCACGGTAACTACAGCAGCACTGTGGTCCTAGCCATCATATTCCCTGAAAATACATCCTGTCCCTTAAAACAACCACTAAGGACCAAGGCTACAGAGGAAGAAAGTATGCTTCTCTGGGCACTGACTGGAGCTGCCATTTTCTAAGACAGCGAGCTGGCATAGAAGAACTAAAGCCTCTCTCCTCCTCCCCTCACCATGCTGGCAAGGGCCCCCAGCAAATCTGGCTTTTAATGTCGCAATGTAAATCTCTAACATGGAGGGTTTACCTTACCCTCTCCCTACACGGCTCTCACTTTTCTTTCTTCTTGTGCCAAGCCCATCACGAGTGGGAGAGAGGGGAGACTGGAGAGCTTTTTGCATCACCCCCTCCTAGAGCAGGAGTGGGCGACATTAGCCCCTCTCCTTGGTAACAGAGGGAAGAGAAAGGGGTGGGGGGATAAAGTGCAAGACACAGAAGGGAGGCATGCGTCTTCTTTTGATGTGCCGTGGTGTTTGATGCCAGGTTGATATCTCCAGTACTGAACTGGCAGTGTGCTCTCCACCTCGTTCTCCCACTCATCTCCCTCCTCTCCTCTCTGTACCACCCCAACCTCTTCCACTGTTGCCTCCCCAAAAGTCTGTCATGGGCTCCCATCGCAAACGCTGTCACAAATGAGCTGGGATGAGCTTCAGAGCCGTCTCCTTGCAGCTCCTTAATGAGCTACCAAGCTCACCCACTCCCAAGCTGGTTTGAAGTTCAGTGTCTAGAGAACAGCAGAGGTGTACAGCACCTTCAAACTGAGGGAGAGCCATGGTTTCTACCCCAAGACATCTGTCGTGGGTACAGCGCATGATGGGCATTTAATAGGGATCCAATTACACTGCAAGTTGTTGTTGCTCTGTGCCCTGCCATCTCACAATGTAGATATTCCTGTAAAAATGGCACAAACAGGAAAAAGCCACAATAGTGTCTATGTCTGTCTCCAAGTGCAACCTTGCTGAACCGGTGATGATTATACCAATCACTGACAGCTTGAATGGCACCATTTGTTTTGGAGGTACAATCCTATTTATAAAGTATAAAGTCACAGTATAAAGTCAAGAATGATATGAGCTGTAGATGATTAACAGACATGTAGCATTAAGGCTGTCTGTGCACCAGCATGATCTATGGAAAAAGTTGTGCTAAGGTGTGAAAGGTAGGCAAAATTTGACTTCAATCAACTGCTTCAGTGCCTTTAGGGAAAGACTTTCCGGTAGTTTGCACCTTATCCCCAGCTGCATGATTCATTTTGTTGAGACTACAAACAGTCAAAAGACACACAGCTGTTGGAGAGAGATCAGGGAGGTAATGTTTTGAAGCCAGGCTTTCCACCCTAGTCAGCACGGACATTCAAAACAGGTACACACACATTTTCCTTCAGATGTTGTCTAACAAAATGCCATATGACTTTGACTCAGAATACTGAATCTTAGGAAAAAGAGACAGCTGCTTGCTTTGTATATGCGCATAAACGTAAATCAAATATGTGTTGGAGGCTCTTGGAAAACAGCGAAAATACAGTATAAACAGGAAAGCAATCCATGCACTCCAAAATATAAGAACTACCACTTTGCGGTTGTATGCCACTGCAAACCCGTCAACTTGCAGTTACAGTTAGTTACATCCATATCTAAGAAAACATAGATACTTGAATGCTTCACACACATCTTCCCCCGACAGCACAGGAGATCTATACAATCGGCACAGTTTCAAGGTGGACACCCAAGATTAGTGTCACCAATTCAGTATGTGTCAAAATGTCTCCCCTTCTGTTCCTGAGTTATGGCATTGAATAATGATCTGAAAAGTTGACCTTTGACCTTTTGGATATAAATGTCATCACTTCATCATTTTATTCTATTTGACTTTTGTGTGAAATTTTGTCATAATAAGAGTATGAACTTCTGAGTCATGGCCAAAAACATGTTATGTGAAGTCTCAGTGACTTTGACTTTTGACCTTTGACCACCAAAGTCTAATCAGTTCATTGTTGCATGCAAGTGGATGATGCAGAGCCATAAAAATATCAACTAGAAAGGAAATATTAAAAAGCCTTTTATCGTAGTGGTTAAATTGTTAAAAATAAAAGCCAACATGTTTCGACCACTCACTATAGAAAAAATTATCACGATCATATTTTTTGCCCTGTTATTAAATAAAATTGAATTGCATTGAATTAATCAGTGAACTGCATATGGTAAGTCTAATGTTTCACTCCAGTGGCCTCTACATGATCTTGCGCTGATGAAAAGAAAGAAAACTTTTTTATGTCTGAACCCTCTTTAATGATCAGATTGTAAACCATTGTCTCCTCTGAAAGGGGACCAGTTAACCAACGTTAACGAGCGGAGCAGCGATTAGTACGTAAGCCGGCTGACCAACATATGCTGCAGCATTATCCAACTTAAAACACCTCTGTGGTGAAAAAAAAACAAAAACTGTCTGCTCAGTCTGTTTCACCTTAAAAATCTTGCACCAGGCCTGCTCAGCGTCTTGGCTTTCCCCAGAGTGAATAGAGAGAGAGGGGCTGCTTGCAGCTCTGCTGCTGGCATAACGGAAATAACAACACAGTGAAGCCACGTTATTCTTATACACACAGGAGACTGTAAATTAATTCATTCATAAATTCATGTTGACTTTTTAAAATAAAAAGGCTGTTGATCATTTATTAAATCAACAGAACATGAACTGTATACTGTTTCCAGGTCAATCATACAGTATGCAAACAATGGACCCTACACAAGCATGTATATATCCCATATATATATATATATATATATATATATATATATATATATATATATATATATATATATATATATTTATATATCCCACAATGGATTAGCTTTAGTAACCTCAGATAGATACAGTCTAACTGGCAACACCTGGTTGAAGGATAAAGGGCCCTTTACAAGAGCTGAATGTTGTGCAAGTAAATTCATCCTTTTATTTCATTATGGATCACAACAAATACAGTACGCTATGTTTTAAAAATATTAAGTTGTCACGTGGTGAGAAAAATAAGTCATGTATTGAAATCAAAAAATGTGTTGCATCAAGATGGATTGTAGCCCTGTGATAGTCTGACGACCTGTCCGGAGTTTATCCCGCCTCTCGCCCATTGTCAGCTGGGATAGGCTCCAGCCCACCTGAGACCCCTAACAGGGTAAGTGGTTATGGAAAATGAATGAAGATGCCTTGTGATGTATCGATGATATCATTATTTTATCACTGAATTGTACCCCCCCTGCACTGAAATCCAATCTAATTGGGAGATGCCTATAGATTCCCACCCCTATTACTGGGAAGACGGGAACTGACTTGGAGCAGAATGGCTCAGGAGACAGTCCTTCAATTCTGTATTTAACCTCTAACATAAATGGCAGCGACAGAAGGTTTACTCATTTTTCATGTTAACTTTCAATTTGTGGTTTAATAGGCTAATTAAAGTGTAGTAATTTCAAATTGCACTTGTTTTTCATTGTTGTCCAATTTTTACATTTTTATTCCTACGATAGACTTTCATTGTGAGTACTCAAGTACTCAATAATTACTAAATGGGAGTAGTCGAATATTGAAGTTACTTAAAATACCCATTCCAAGTTTGCACCGTCTGAATTCGAGTTGCTACAACTACTTCTGAAGGTCTGTCTCTGGAGCTTCCGCCCACTCTCCTTCCAGCGAATAGACTCTTAGCAGTGGGTAGTGAGATGGAGAGACCACAGGATCCACAAGCTGGTTAATTATTGTTTCACTGTGGTCTGATAAAGGTCTGAGAGAGAGAGAGAGAGAGAGAGAGAGAGAGAGAGAGAGAGAGAGAGAGAGAGAGAGAGAGAGAGAGAGAGCATGACAGCTACAACAAATAAATAGATGTATGAAAAACACTAAAAGGACAGCTAATTTTCTTTTTTTGGGGTCAGTTTTGCCTTTAATTGATAGGAGTGTCAAGTGTGAAAGGAAGAGAGAGAGAGAGAGAGAGAGGGAGGGAATGACATGCAGCAAAGGGCCACAGGCTGGAGTTGAACCCAGGCCGCTGCAGCAACAGCCTTGTACATGAGGTGCCTGCTTTATCCACTAAGCCACCGATGCCCCTGAAAGGACAGCTAAATGAAGCAGTTCAAGTTTACCTTAAAAAAATGTTTTTTCTTTTTATTCATTCTATTATACATGTAGATTTCAGTAAGTAAGTAAAGCCGGTTTAATATAGAACCTTTTGCAGAGCAAGGTCACAAAGTGCTTCACAGGAATATAGCTATTTAAAATAAGACCATAAAACAGTGATTAGTATAGTGGCCACTCTATGCAGTATATGATGCTGCTGAAATAAAACAACTGACGTGCTGTGCATTATTTTTTGCAAATAGGCCTCATGATAAACAGTCTCTTATGTATGTAAGTGTATGTGAGTGTATGATTTAACTTCTCCCATGGTCTAGTGTTAAAAAGTACAGAAAAATTGCAATAAATTATAATATTGGATGGCAAAACTTGTAGAATCGCAGTACTTAAAAACTGCAATATATATCGCCTCGGCACCCAAGTATCAGGATAGTATAAAAATGCAAAGGTAACCATATTGTCCCAGTGCTACCTTAGAGGACAGCTCATACCAGTTATTGTAGAAAATATCAGTGCGGAAAACTGCAGGGAGCATCCCTGCCCTTCAACACAAACTGGCTCAGCATATTAGATACATTCCTATCCCATATTCCTTCATGTATAAGACATTATAAATAATAATTTCCTACAGCACTGTTTAAGTTTACATCCTTTTTTAGAAAAGTTCTCAGTACATGTCCCACTGTTACTGATGAAAATGCTGAGAAGGATCCCATTTGGGGCGAGGTGCATGATGTATTTAATTTTCTGTTCAGCTTCTGCTTCTGATCAGCGTGGTTGTTGAGAAATGGTTTTCTAAAATCAGTCCAATAATGGTTTTGCAGGAAAAATATAAATGTTAGAGCCTGAAAAATCAATCCAGCATGGATTTAAATGAATATGTTGTCTAACATAAGCCTGGTAATATCTATCAGCAGGGCCTGCCAAAGCCTTATGGAATCCATTTTGTGACGGCACAGAGGAAAACAGGCCATGCTTGTGTTTTGGTCTGCAGCAGTGGAGCCTGTGCTGTGTCTGTTGTTGTGCCAGATCTCTTCAGCCTTTTCTCTCCAAAGTTAAATCTTAAACAAGCGCTCCTGTCAGATCCTAAAGGCTACATGTTTGCATTAATCAAAACACTGTCCCTGATGGATAAAGACGTCAGTGCGGGGAACTCGCTGGGGGGTGGGGGTGGGGGGTGCTTTTCTTTATTGGATGCAGAAGTCTTCTGGAAAGATGGCACAACATCCACTGACTGAGAATACATGTAAAATAATTTCAAACTCTATTCGACCATGACAGGTTCTACTGATAGCTGGCTTTGATATGATACTCTATTCATTAATCTGAGTAAGTCTTTGCACCCAGATGAGAATAGACACACTGAAGCTATCCAGCTATTTTCATCCATCTCTACAACACGGTATTATACCTCCCACTGTGTTCTGTGATTGGCTAGTATTTGTCTTGTTGAGGGCAATGGCGGTTAGGCTTAGGACAGCAAGGTCATGGTTAGGGCTAGTACTAGTCAATCTTGGATATTCTTTGAGATTGAAGTGGTAAATTTACGAGAAAAAACTCACGAATGTACTGCCAGAAAGTCAGATGACAAAGTATACAGAGTGACACTGTCCACAAAGGGAATAAGACGTGGTGTATGAATGAGTAAAGAATAGAACTAGGTTTCTAGTCCCATGTCAACGTTGGATTTATTCTTTTAGGTAGAATACAGAATAAAGAAGACAATAGTGAAGAAAGCAAGCAAAGACATATTATTAACAGAGGTCCACTCATTGTTGGACGTTGGCATTGCTGCTGTGTTAGCTCATGCTAACTAAGCAGACATTAAACTGACTGTTCACTGGGAGAAAAGCAGCTCAAGAGATGGCTACAACAGAAAAGTATGCTGATCCATGGGGAGTTGGGACTGTCTGAGAACAGACCCCTGGCACAAAAAGGATCAATTGTAGGTATCATTTGATTTGAGACATTTGAGACTGATTGATTGATTGATTGATTGATTGATTGATTGATTTGAGATTTGATACTACTTAATACTGGGTTATTACAGTCAGTACCTTAAAGGTGTTGAGTACTGACACAGAGTCCTACAAGACTGCCTCTTACTATGAGTTTGGACTGTTCATCACCACATCTGGACCCGTGACACAGGGACAGCTAACACCATGGATGTATAAAGTGAACTGGATACATTGTTGGAGGTGGGGCCCCGTTCATTCTGCGTCTATGTCAACATGGGATAGGTACACTAGACTTTGCCAGCGGAGCAGTTCACTTTTGCGGTCTTCAATGGGGATAAAATGTTTTAATCTAGTGGCTCTTCTAGACTTTAAAATGTTATTAGACCAAATAGATCAAATCCCGAAAGTGAAATGAGTCATTAAGGTGGGGGTTTGATGAAAAAAAAAAAGTATCCGCTTATTCACCGACATCACTTTCACAAGGTAAGTCTACGGGAAAAAATCCTTTTGGGTCCGGTGGCATCACATGATAGACACGGAAGTTGTTGTAACACAATTTGGCCACTATGTCAAACTGGCTTCGCAGTCTTGCACACTTTGTGGGGACCTGGCTAACATTAGCTAGCCTTCCTCCTTTCTGGGTTGAATACAAACTTAACAGCACAATGGTCTTCAAACATGTTGAATCTTACAAAGGCCCAGATCTGAATACACCACAGAAGTGAACAACATGTCTCCTAGCAATGCCAGTTTTCAATTAGCACTCAGGCGATGTCATCGGAAACACTCAGTCAGAGTCAGCTCAAGGCTTAGAAACTGTTTCCACAAATGAAACTGTTTTGAAAAACAGATCTATGCATAATAGCTAAAGTCTTATTATGGTTTCATTGCTTTACACAAAAAGTGAGACTTATTGAAATTTGAAAGGGTGAAGATGTGTGTATGGTGAGGTGTTTTGTTGTTTTATATACATATATTTATTTATTTATTTATTTATTTTACATTATCTAAGTAGTGATTTCCACATTTCACCATGCAATCACCATGGCAGAGACCTAAATCCTGCTTTACTTTGGAAATAATTTATTGCTGTCAAAGTTATCATCATGTCATGACTTGAAAAGTCACATAGCAAAGAAAAAACAGACATGATGACAGACATGAGCTATAGGCGGATTTCAATTCTCTGTGAACAGATCTTCATACAGAAGTGCATAGCTTTCACTTGACTGACACACATGTGAAAGAGTGCTCTAAATTATTCACATACGGCTGACTTTAATGGTTTAACTTTCAGTTAATTTAATAATGATGTGATTTCAAGAGGCATTACTTACTCATCATCTGGTGTTAGCTGCACTGGTTCATTAGTAAACTGCGTGTCAAAGTTTTCGAGGCCGTAGTCATCAGTGATTTGAGGTTTGAAGGGCGGTGTTACCTCTTTTTTCTCCAGCTGAGGGAAAACAGAAACAGAAAAATGTGTTATGTATAAGAAGAGTTTTTACTCAATAATGTAGAGTGAAGACCATGTAGAAAAAAACTCCAGAAAAAAAAAAACAAGACAAAAAACAAAGCACATATTGTGCTCTCTTTCTACAATTGCACACCCCCTGCATTGATTAAAAAAAGCACAAAACAGAAGCATCACTGATAGCCTGAAGGACATGGAGCCTTACTTGAGTGGTTGTACATCTTTTCCATTAAGTGTAAAACTCATCAAACATCTTCAGCTCACTTTTGGAAACACTGAAGTGTATTCTAAAGCAGTGGTTCCCAACTGGTGGGTCGCAGTCTAAAAGTGGGTCATGGGGCCATTCTGTATGGACCACAATTGTCTTGCAAATGTGTCAAGGCACAGAGCTTTTATTTTGAAGTACAGTTTCCTGCTGTAGAGTGAGTGACTAATTGACAGCTACTTGCCATTTGTGGACCGTGACCTAATGAATCAAACATGCTAATGGTATTAGCACAACCCTATACATTTCACATTGTATAAATTAGCCCATATATATATATATATATATACTTACTTATATATATATATATATATATATATATATACTTACTTATATATAGTATAAGTAAGTATATGTGAAGTATAACTATAACAGGTAGTAGATTGCTGGAGAGGGTTTAATTACTCACAAAACTTTCTCAAGTGATTAGCAAATATTGACCTCCTGTCTGTGATATCTGCATGTCCCCTATGACATACACACTGGTGTTGGAATTATCTTGGATAAAAGAATGAATGAAAGCCAGCTTATTCAAATAGTCATCTTCATTCTGATTACACTCTTAGGGCATATATATATATATGTATATGTATATATATATATATATATATATATATATATATGTGTGTGTGTGTGTGTGTGTGTGTATGTGTAAATAGGTGTGTGGCATATCAAGATGCTGATTAGACAGCATGAATATTGCACAGGTGTGCCTTAGGCTGGCCACAATAAAAGGCCACTCTGAAATGTGCAGTTTTATCACACAGCACAATGCCACAGATGTCGCAAGTTTTGAGGGAGCGTGCAATTGGCATGCTGACTGCAGGAATGTCCACCAGAGCTGTTGCCTGTGAATTGAATGTTCATTTCTCTACCATAAGCCGTCTCCAAAGGCGTTTCAGACAATTTGGCAGTACATCCAACCGGCCTCACAACCGCAGACCACGTGTAACCACACCAGCCCAGGACCTCCACATCCAGCATGTTCACCTCCAAGATCGTCTGAGACCAGCCACCCGGACAGCTGCTGCAACAATCGGTTTGCATAACCAAAGAATTTCTGCACAAAGTGTCAGCAACCGTCTCAGGGAAGCTCATCTGCATGCTCGTTGTTCTCATCGGGGTCTCGACCTGACTGCAGTTCGTCGTCGTAACCGACTTGAGTGGGCAAATGCTCACATTCGATGGCGTCTGGCACGTTGGAGAGGTGTTCTCTTCACGGATGAATCCTGGTTTTCACTGTTCAGGGCAGATAGCAGACAGCGTGCGTGGCGTCGTGTGGGTGTGCGGTTTGCTGATGTCAACGTTGTGAATTAAGTGGGCCATGGTGGCGATGGGGTTATGGTATGGACAGGTGTATGTTATGGACAACGAACACAGGTGCATTTTATTGATGGCAATTTGAATGCACAGAGATACCATGACGAGATCCTGAGGCCCATTGTTGTGCCATTCATCCACGACCATCACCTCATGTTGCAGCATGATAATGCACGGCCCCATGTTGCAAGGATCTGTACACAATTCCTGGAAACTGAAAACATCCCAGTTCTTGCATGGCCAGCATACTCACTGGACATGTCTCCCATTGAGCATGTTTGGGATGCTCTGGATCGGCGTATACGACAGCGTGCTCCAGTTCCTGCCAGTATCCAGCAACTTCGCACAGCATATATAAATGTATGTATGTGTATATATATATATATTGTGGATGTTCAAATTTTGTGCTGTGTGCTGTGTGAAATGCAAGAAAGGTAAGAGCTGCTTTAAGCAGCAAGTTTCAGTTTGGGACATTTCAAACACCAGACAAGATAATATATTTTAAAACAATCATAATTTAGGAAAAAATAAATACATTTCTTGTCATAATGTTGAGCAGCACATCCTCCCAGTTAGTAATGCATATATATATACCTAAAATCAACTTTACAGTAAACAATCTGATACACCTATATTTCAGTGGAAAGACATTGTTGAAGGTCACATGCTTTGATTTGATGTTTGACTCATTTTGCAAATGACTTGCCAATGCCCATATTTGACACAATAAGTATGTCTGAAAAATATATGAATAGGAAATGAACCTGGTACATCTGAGATAAGCCCACTGAGCCCATAACAAATAGTGTGATATACAGTATAGTCCATCAAGCAAAGTGTGGCTCTTTTCTATATGGTCAGATCTGCCACAGTAAAGACGAGCACCTTGTTGCTACGTTTCTCAGTGTAAATGAAGACAGGACAGAAAACGGGAGAGAAAAACAACAGAATGGAGAAGGTTGAGGCAGCAGAGTAATTGTGCCCGAGTGATTCAGCCAGCAGAGTTTTTGTCTGGTTTGTTTCCATGGTTTCACATCGGTCCCCTTATCCTGTTAAAATGTGCACTGAGGACATTTTCTGAGAACACAATGAAGTCAGACCACAGGTGCACAGATTTGCTCTCCATGTTGATTTGATTGTTTCGTCACTCATACATATACAATTGCTTGTGTTTGTACTGTTGTTGGTTGTTTATGTCAGAGTTGTTGCGTGTTCATACATCATGGAGCTGACTGTTTACATTTCACTACATGGATTCTATGTATGTGACAATTATAACGACTGGGTGGGGAGATAATTTCCTCACTCAGAGAACCAAGGTTACAATGTCACCAATGCTAGCAGTAGGCTTAGGGGAAGCTTAAAATAGAGATAAAATGATATGGTTTCTGAAGGCTGATCCACATGTATTCAGCTTTTAGTTGAATCATTTTAATGTCAAAAAGTAAAATCAATTAATCATATATTTAGTTTCTTCCTTTATCTGGAAAAAAGACAATATATACTTGATTGAGTTTTCTGATATAACAGTAGAAAAACAGTAGAATAATGTAAATTTCTGTATTGTAAAATTCCATCAAAATGATCCATCACAGTGAAATCATTTTAAGGCTGCCACCAGCAGCACTTGTGAGTGAGAGGTGACTTATTTTTTCCTGTGAATGTGTGGGAATGTGTGTGGGTGTACTGTAGCCTGCCCACAAATAAGATGTTTATGTGTAAACAAGTTAAGTCCTTTCTCTTCCTGTCAAACCTTTTTGGCGCTGTATGATGCTACTAAAAGTGAAAACTACTGAAAATCAGTCATAATAGACAGTACTTTGCAATAGAGATATAATACTAATTTTAAGATGGAATAATGTTTTGATAGAAAATATGGTAAGAGTGGGGTAATATGAACAATAATGAAGTAATAATACAAGTTAAAAGCCTACCAGGTAATGAAAGGATTATTCTCCTTGAGGGGCTAGTTGGCTTAATGTAAAATGTCTGTGCAGCAAGTGAGAGTAAGAGTTTAATTGATGGAAAAACAGTAAACTGGAAGTCACTGAAATTTAGTGGCAAATGAAAACAGTATTTTTATTTTGAGAAAAGTAAAGTGAGAGCTGCAGGGTGGTGAGCTTGACAAGACTGTTGAACTGATGGGATTGGGCCTGTGGAAATAGATAAACATGGAGAAAGTATTGCATTTACAGCAAATTAAAAGGAGACCAGAAAACAGGGACATCGCTAACTAAAACACAGTATGACTAAAGGCTCTGTATAATATTCAAAAATGTAAAAGCAGAGGAAGTGTGACGTAAATCATGTTTTTTTTTTACGATTATTTTTATTGGCTTTTTGCCTTTATTGACAGGACAGAGGGTGAAATGGGGAGACAGGGAGAGAGTGGGGACTGACATGCAGCAAAGGGCTGTGAGCCAGATTCAAACCCGCAGCCGCTGTAGCGAGGCAATGCCTCTGTACATGGGGCGCCGGCACTATCCACTACTCTACTGACACCCCGTAAATCATGTTTGACTTAGATACCAGAATACATGATTCCCATCCTGTCTTCTACCAACAATCAACTAGTGTTGCACGGCATACCGGTACCAACGGTAGACCGCCGTACTAAAACACAACCGTGCATATGATACCATAATGATGGAGTACCATAGTACTACGGTACCTCAGGTACCACTACTGTGGGATAAGTTCAAAGTCCAATCGCAAGAGGGTGAGTGTCCATGCGATGTCCAATAACGGCGTGTGCTGGCCAATAACGGCACGCGCTGGCCACTTGGCACTCAATATGCTGCTGTAGCTGCAGTGACATTTCAGCTATTGAGCTATTGAGTATCTTTAAGCAGTGAAAGTTATTATTAATTTATTTTTACTTGTAGGTCAGATTTGTTTATATATGCTACAGTGATTTGTTTTCCACAGAGCTCTACTGTGCGAGCATTTTACTGTGCGAGCATTTTACTGTGCGAGCATTTGTGACTAAAACTAGTTTTGTGCGAGCAAAAGGAATCATTCAGGAGCACGCTGTGTGAGTACAGAGTTCACTCCTTTAAAATTACAATATAATAAATAATATATTATTTTCAAACATATGATATCTTTCTTTCACCCCACACAATCTTTTCCCTTGCCAGTTGCTGTTGGGAACATTTTGCCCTCAGGCAAATTTAAGACTACTTGTTTTGGTTTCGTCAACTATAATTGAGATAAAATGATTTAATCTTGTGGCTCTTCTAAACTTTCCAAATGTTGTCACACCGAATAGATCAAATCTTGATCGGGGTACGAGTCCTTTTCATGGGGATTGTGACGCTCAAAGAAAGTTGATTTACAGACAATTTACAGATGTCTCTCTCCCTATGTTAGTCCAAAGGAAAAAGTCATTTTAGGCCCATTGGCATCATGTGATGGACTCCGGAAATTACAGTACCTCTGTCTGGTCCCTACAAAAACTTCAAAGCCAGATGCACTTCCTGTGGGCCTGGTTATGGTGGCAGCAGCAAATGTAGCATGGAGCCTCTAGTCTGCAGCAGAGATTAGCCAGAAGATATGGCTGTTATTGGGCCATTAAATGGCTGTTATCATTAGTGATAAGCGTCTGATATAGGTTAACAGGGGCCTGAAATGCCTTTTATTAGGTTGAGAAGGCCGTTATTAGGCTATGAAATGGAACTTTCTGCCAGGCAGGGCTTCCATAGAACTTAGGATGGGTCACACACAGGACTTTCAACCAGAAGACCAGGATTTGAGTCCTATATGTGCCCTATTCATGTCCAACCATAACCTAACCATGTCATTTTGACTCCACAACCTAAGGAAATTGAAACTGAAACCTAGCAAACTGGTAACAGCCATTGACTGGGCTGATAACAGCCTTCTGAACCAACACGTTATCACTCCAAACTCCTCAAATACAGCAGACAGCAAACTCTGACGCTCTAGGTACCCCTCTAGCATCAGTTTTGGATGTATCAGTTTCAGTGTCAATTTCCACTTGTTACATGTCACAGTGTCTTTCAAAATAAACTTCTCTCTTTACATGAAATGTAAGTTTTTCCACTAAAACTACTTTAGGTTTAGGCAACAAAACAGCTTGGTTAGGTTTAGAGAAATTATCATCGTTTGGGTGAATTAACTACATTTGTTACAGTAACTTAACGAGTTTGTGACTTAACTACTATGTTATGTGATGAACGCCTGTGACTGCATTACGTGGTTGACTTTTGATTACACACAAGACAAGAACACCGGTCTCCTGGGTAAAAGTCCTGTGCGTGTTTGATCCGTCCACCACCACCACTCCCTCTCACCTCACTTTTTCTTCTACATTATTGCTGTGGACTGGATTACATTGAGCTAGCTGAATGCATGGTGCATCTCACCTATGTGAAATGCACCATGCATTGTTGTGGCTGCTGACCAAGCTGCCATATTTGAATAATAGCAAGTTGTCTGAACCTACCAGTAGGTGTATCAGGCCCCTACCCATATCTATGAGACTTATAACCACAGACAATGGCCATTTATATCCCGATTGGGTAGGGTAGCAGAGGTCCAAAAGGTCTGTTAAGCTCACCTCTTTCAAACAAAGGTTTCTTTCATTTTCAAACTTCAGAACCAAATACACTGACTTGAGTGACTTTACTTGAGGACATTTATCAGATTTTCCCTCCCCTTCCAAAAACCCATAGACACACTGTTGTGTAAATTTGCTCTTCAACCAACCAAGCACGTTAAGTTAAACTTAAGCCAAATCTTAACCAAAGACATGTATGCTCAGAAAATTGTTTTTGTAATATGGGTCACTTTGGAGGGCAATGACAAATAACTTATTTTGTAAGTTATTTTGTTTAAATATGAATACTGTTGATAAATCTATTAAATACTTATGTGCTTTGCACTTTCACTTCTTGTCAGTTGTTTCCTGAGCGTGTGTGTTTTTAGATCCTTCAACAGTCGCGGTTCTCCTGCTGGTTTTTGCAGCAGTTTCTATGCTTCATTAGGATTATTGGTTCAAAGTGCTTTGTGGGAACAGCTTCAAACAAACAGCACTCACTTTCTCCATTTTTACCTCTCCCTATCGCTCCCTCTCCATCAAATTGGCCCACCTTCCCTCAGTCTCGCTCTTCCTCTCTCTCCCTTTGCTAATTTCTTCATCTTTTTTATTTTTTGCCTTTTCAGCGCCTACCTACACTCCTCTGTCAGTTTCACCCCCTCACATCCTGTCTCCATCTTTCTCCTCTCTGTTTGTCTGTATCTTACTCATTGTCAATTCTTTCATCTTTTCACATCCCTCTCCTCCTACTTTCCCCAGTCTCTCTGATGTGTTGTTGGGCAGACTGAAGCTCTGTGTGGTGGTAATGAAGCACACTGAAGGCCAGGAACGAGCCCGGCACCTTTACACTCGCACACACATACAGGAGGTACCCCTGAGGCCAGAGGGGTACATGAAAGAGGGAACTGAGTGCCAGGGCTATACAGACGATCCATGGGTTCCCAGATCACAGCACCTGTCGGTGTGTGTGTGTGTGTGTGTGTGTGTGTGTGTGTTTGTGTGTTTGTGTGTGCGTGAATTCTACTGGCATTGATGCTTTCAAGACAGCATTGGACGATGTGACAATCAGCCTGATCTGAGGCAGTCATTAATGTGACTCCAGACTTACCACAGTCAACAGATGTGATGGCATGCGTCAGAAACACACACAAATGTGCGCGCGCGCACGCACACACACACACACACACACACACACACACACACACACACACACACACACACACACACACACACACACACGCATGCACTGTATCCCTTCATCACACTCTGAGTGGAGCTTTAGCTCTCTTCTTCTATCCGTCATTCTCCACAGTGTTGCAGAGGCAAGTCTCCATAAGAACAGGTAACAACAGGTCAGAGCTGAAGCTGATAAATACCCATGGCTACTGCAGTAATTTGTCCTGTGAATGACAGTTGTCAGTGGGTGTGAGTGGGGTTTTTTTGTCCAGTGGGAGAGGAGCTTATGACAACAAAGTTAGACAGTGCAAGAAACATGAGCAGTCAGACAATCAGACAGATTGTACATAAGCCAACAGTTTAGCCAGACTACCAGCCTGAAAAGTTTACATGAATTGTGAATTTTGTCCTCCATTTTTTTTTACAGTGTATTAGGTCTACGTATAAAGGTCACAGAGAATGAAAACTGAACTGGCTGAGTTCTCATAACAGCAGAAGATGAATACACTCCGTGTTATCTTTAGACTCTCAACCTTTTATACATACATTTTCCAAGTTTATCTCTTATGTATGCCAAATAAACATTCAGCTATATATCATTTAGGTTTTTTTTTCGTTTACTGTAAAACATTTAGAATGTTTTTGATGACTCATCTTGAACTTGGAGGCATGTACATTTTTTTTATCCAATCAAATATAATTTAATCTGCCTAGCTAACCCAAATCATCAAAAAACATATTGAACTGGTTAGCCGCAATAGCTAGCAGAGTGATAACATGGCTCACAGGTTTCTGGAAGTATGTTTTGGGCTTGTACCTTAAAGGAAATGGCCACTTTAGAATGAAAATACAGACAGTACTTACTGACCCTCATGTCGACAAGAAGTCCAGTGTATTTTTTAAATCCACAAAACTTGTTCGGGGTATCGGAGGATAACAGCTAGCCGGAATAACAGCTACACTTGAAGTGCACTGAACCCACATTTTGAAAATGCAATAAAACTCTGCTAATGCATTTCAAAAACATCAGAATGACTCGTCCATCATAATCCAAGTGCCCTGAAGCTGCAGCATGCAAAATTGACTTTAAAAGACGTAATTTACTCCACATTAATAACAGAATTTCTCACTGTGGTCAGTTAGCCTGCCCTGCAGGCGTACTGTCTTTACATGGCAACTCATGCAAGACTCGAGAACTAGCACCGCCACTAGCTGTCAGCTAGTCTCGCCATCAGCTAGGTGTAAAACTACAGCAAAGCTACCACAGGGAGGAATCTGGGAATCTCCTATCTTATAAGAGCATTAAACAAACTTATGCAAATTTATGGCCCTATCAGCCTAAAATTTTCTGTGCACATTTATGACTGTATGCTCAAAGATCTCTTTGTGGTTGCTTTGATTCAGAATTGTTGAAAAAACTGATTATTGACCATTGTATATCATCACTGACTGCTGAACCCTCACTCCTCTTAACCTGCTGGTAGGGACTACAATTTTTCAGGATCGGCTCAGCTAAAAACATCAAATCTCTCTTAAAAAAAAAATTACAAGATTTTAAAAATGTATAATACAAAAAAATATCATGCCAGCAAATGCCACTCATTTGAGTTCATTGCAACCCATAGGCAAGTCCCTGAGTGTGTAACAAGCAGACTGTAGGTGCATTGTGAACCAACAATGAGCCTGACTGACCACACCTCATTTTAAGATCAACATGCCTATGGGTGCACAGATGGGTGCAAGTACATTGGCTACTTACACAAAGTGGACATTGGCCTTGAAAATTACAACTACATCGGTCTGAAACTGGCAATGACATCAGCTGTGCGCTGCTTTACACCATGTGTAGGATAAGGCCCTATGGGTTAGTCTATGTACTACAAGGAAAGCAAAAAACGCAAAGCTCAAACCAGTCACATGACACTGTTGACCAATTAGCAAGGAGAGGTAAACCAGGCGGTGAGAAACATTTGAGTTGCCAACCTGCCAGCCAATACTGTGGCTATCAAAGCAAAATGCTAAAATTCTTTTTGATCCCAAACTCATAATCTTGCCTTCACAAAAATACTAAGTATGCTGCCAACCTTTGGCTTTCTGCTGTTGATATGGAACAAAACAGCTAGTTAAAGTAAACTATGTATTGGTTCAAAGGTAAGACAAAGATCCCACTTCCAAATTATACATTTCTTCTCAACGCTCATCAACTTGACAGTTCTCTGGCAATAAAGAACTGTGGATTTGGCGAGGGTATAAAAGAGCACGGCAGGTAAATGATATTCAAATGTGTCATCTCTTCAGAGAGAGAACTCTGCGCTCCCTCAGGAACTGTCTGATGAATATTAATATGTGGTAACAACAGTAGCAGAATGCCAGGCCTGTCAGGTCTGGAGACAGGTTTCTAGTTTGAGGGCAGAGAGCGTCGCTTCTCCTCCTCTCACAGCTTTGTCAACTTGTTTCCCTCTGTGCTACATGGGAGCTTTGTCGCTGGGCTCAGGATTTCTCTCTGCTTTGATATCTTTCCCCAGTTTGCCTTTGGTGTGTACTTCACAGGCACTGTGGCAGCACTCATTAACACACTCTTGACAATTGTTTTCCTCCCCTTTTATGCCACTATACTACCTGCCACCCCACCTAATTGTCCCATGAGGGACATGGCAACAATGAGGATAGAGAAATGGCCTTAATTCATCTTTAATTAGCATTTGCACTTATGGCTGATAAAGTAGCATATTAACAATGCTCTTATACAGTCATTGTAAACTGGAAACAAGAGCAACAGTGTGGAATTCAGATAATAAGGGCTCTCTTGTTTGGATTACTTTTTAATATAAACCCAATTAATTCAAAACAGAATGCAATGATTTGCAAATCTTTTTGAGCTATATTAAATTGAATACAGCACAAAGAAAAAATACTTAATGTTCAAACTGATTAACTTAATCGTTTTTTGTAATATTCTGTAATTCTCAATTTGATGCCTGCAACACATCCTAAAAAAGTTGTGACAGGAGCAACAAAAGACTTGGAAGTGGAAAGATGCTCAAAAAATACCTGTTTGGAACATTCCACAGGTAAACAGGTTAATTGGTAACAGGTGAAAGTATCAGTAAAAGGTATAAAAGGGGCATCCTTGAAAGGATCAGTTGTTCACCATCAAGGACGGCATGATGTGCACCACTTTGTAAAAAACTGAGTAGGCAAACACTCCAACAATTTAAAAATGTTTCTCAGTGACAATGGCACAGAATTTAGAAATTTCACCATCTCCAAACCATAATATCATCAAAAGATTTCCAGAATCTGGAGAAATCTCTGCATGTAAGAAGCAAAGCTGAGAACTAACACTGAATGGCTGTGATCTCTGACCCCTTAGCAGGGGTGAAAGTAAGCTGGTACAGTCTGGTACTGCATACCACTAAAAGATTCAGATTCAGCTCGAAAATAGAACTGCTAGCAATATATGCAGTTTTAAACACCACTTTGTCTGCTTTTTATTTGTTCCGAATTGCTTCTGAACCGTCCGTGCAGTGTTTTGGTCCATGCTGGACGGAGCCTTGTCCGCACATCTCCCTCTCTCTCCCAGCCCCTCCCCTTGGAGAGAGTCCAGTGGTCTCCTATGAGCTCATCCTTGAGACATGCAACACTCTGTTAAATGTCATTCAGTGCATCAAAAATTATCCCGATTAAAATCAGTAGCATAATAAGCAGATATGTTCCATGTTATTTTGTTTAATTTCAACAACTCAGAGAACAGCTTGAACACTGCTTGTGAGCTAACAATCAGGGATTTCAGTTTCAGCAGTACGTGACTGTGCATGCGCTACTACTTCCGAAACACAGCAGTTGGGGTGCATTTGATTTATTGTACTGGGATGTTTGATTTTTCCACAACTGGACCACAGACGTCAAAAAAATGCCGTTTGCACCGGGACAGGACAAACAATAAATGAAACCAACAAAATTCCACACATTCTTGTGGTTGGCTCAAACGCTGTCAGCGTGATTTAAATATCTGTGATTGCTTTTAAGGTTTCATACATGCCAGCACCCAAACATTAAAACAAATATTTTACTATACATGTTGTGAAGTGTTTCCAATTTTTTTTTTCTACCCAATACAGGTACAGTAAAATACTGACATGTTTTTGTTTGTTTGTTTTTTGACTTTGCTTTTTAAAAATGCATGATGCGAGGAGAGGTGAACAATATGAAGCAATGAAGGTTTTGGTGATAGTACCGGCAAGAATTTAAAATTACTTTCACCCCTGCCCCTTACACCAGGGGTTAGCAACCTTTATAATCAAAAGAGACATTTTTGGCCCAAAAAGCACTCAAATAATCTGCCTGAAGCCACAAAACATATTTGAACTTTATAATGAAGGTAACAGTAAGTCTAAATTTGCCCATCAACATTACTAATAGGTCTAATAAGCATTTATTAATATGTTTAACCACAAGGTGGCTACTCTATAGTTGGCTACTTCTGATTGTTTGATACTTTAACTTTGCACGGTTGGCGGTAAAAGCAAACGAGTATGTCCACACACTGTTAAACTTACCAAGACTTTTTTGGATAGCTAGCTTAGCTAGGGACATCCGAGACAAGCCACTGCTATTGAGGTTCAGCAAAATTTAAAGGAAAAGGTGACAGGCTGTGTGACACACATTTAGTTGTGAAAATGAAATGTAAAAACGTTTTTTAGTCTGTGTATGGATTACACATATTTACAACCGAGAATGTAGGAATCACTCTAGGCCTATGACAATAAAAAAGTAAAATTAAAATGTTGAAAAATAGCCATGATTAATTTCTATATAAAGCCACAGGGAGCCATTAGAGAGGGGCAAAAGTGCCACATATGGCATATATCTACAAATGCAAGTTAAGTCCATGCAAAGTCAAAGTCATATACCAACAACATGCAGAAACACCACCGACTTCCCTGGGTCTGAGCTAATCTGAGATAGACTGACAAAAATGGAAAAGTGTGCTGTGCTCTGACCAGTCCACATTTCAGATGGAAATCACAAACATCATGTCCTCCAGGCTAAAAAGGAAAAGGACCATCCAGATTGTTACCAGCTCAAAGGTTAAAGCAAGCATCTGTTACGATTTGGGGATGTGTTAGTGCCAATGCCATGGGTGACTTTCACATCTGTCCAGATGTCTTTTTCAGGGATGTCCCTGCTTATTCCAGCAAAACAATGAGACACATTCTGCACGTGTTACAATAGTGTAGCTTCGTAGTAAAAGAGTGCAGGTACTAGACTGACCTGCCTGCAGTCCAGACCTGTCTCCTGTTGAAAATGTTTGGAGCATTATAAAGAACAAAATGCAGCAACTGACACCCGATCTGTTGAGCAACTGAAGTCATATATCAAGCAAGAATAGGAAAGAATTTCACTTTAAATACTTCAACAATTACTGTTGGTTGTAGGTTAAAATACAAGAACTGTGACATCTGATATTCTTAATACTTATACCTATACATAAGTTAAAGTTAAAGGAGATAAATAAACTCACAGGATCAGCAAACACACTCACTTTGCAGCATGGTCTCAAACAAAAGGGATTCAAATAGGCCACTCCCACACTCAAATAACCTTCCTCTTCCTGGATTTCCTCCTAAGAGGAAGTGGATCTCTCCACCTGATCTCAAGGAGTTATGTACCCTGCTTAGTAGTTCCCCCTGCTGGCCCCCAACTGACATTATTTCTACGCTTCCAGATCCATTGGCTACACCTAACTGCTTCATCTGACATTTCCTTCACTGTCTTCCTCAAACTCTGTCCCCGCACACCGAGTTCCCCCAGGAGCGAGACAGCTGATCTTGCTATGAATCCCCTACACCCCACTTCCACTGGGCAAATCCTAGTTTTCCATCCTCGCTGCAAAGCTTCTGCTCCTCAATCTGCATATCTAAGCTTTTTCCTTTCATAGGCTTCTTTCACTGAGTCTTCCCAAGGAACTGTCAGCTCAATGAAATAAACTATCCGTTGACTCACTGACCACAACACTATGTCAGGCCTCTGCTTGGTACAAACTATTTCCTGGGGAACAACAAGCTTCCCCCCTAAATCTACTTGCATTTCCCAATCACAAGCACCTTCTAGGCGGCCACACTCCTGCCTCCTTACTAACGTATCCCTTCTGTATTTCTCTCCCTCACGGACAAACTGAATTGCTTAACTCCTATCCTTAACACCCTCTGAATTCACCTATCGTTTCCCTTCGATGCCTGCAGCTAAACATTTCAACAATTGGTTATGTCACCATGTATATCAGCCTTGTGACAAGCTAACTTTACAGCCTGACAAAATATGCTTTAAGGTTGCGGTACCTGAACACAATGGACACGATGGGTCCTCATTTACCCACAGTTTTAGGTTCTGGGGGGTTGGTAGCACATCGTATGTAGCCCCTACCAGAAATCTGATATGATTCTCCTCCATACTCCACAGGTCCCTCCAACTAAGCTTCCTCTTCTCTACACTTTCCCAATTCCACCACTGTCCCTGTTTAGCCTGGGCCACTACCTTTGCACCCCTTACTATCTCCTCCTGTCTACGTATCTGTTCCACAACCAGCCTTCTTTTATCTTTGAGACCTGCTTTACTCCCTACTGGTTTGCCTGAGCCAAGCCCCAGGCCTCCCCGGCCAAACTGAACATTACCTACAATCTCTGCATGCCTAAGAGCTGCCTCTGCCTCCTGAACTGCCGTTCTTGGGTTCCACTTCCTCCCCTTGGTTGGATTTAGAACCACACTCCTAACTACCACGTCCTTACTCCCAGATAACAAGAGCTCTGTCCTGACCTTTGTACATTTAAATTCCTCTGTTAAACTAGATACTGGCAGCTGAAGTATCCCTTTTCCATAAAATGCACCCCTACTTAGGCACCTAAGTAGCGCCCAACCACTTCCTAATATAGGAGCTAACCGACCTTTCAATTCTCTCCATAACGGATATGTATGTGTGTGTGTACATGTGTGATTAAGAATTCACTTTTATTTGCCTTGTTGCTCCACAGAGTGGGATGGTGCTTCGCTGCACAGAGCAGTGGTCTACACACAATATCTACAGCTATATCATCTATTTTTTAACACACACACACACACACACACACACACACACACACACACACACACACACACACACACACACACAAACACACACACACACACAAAGGACTCCACCTCACTCATGTGACTGTTCAGATGATAGTAGGAGGCTGTTCTTTGTGTTTAAGCTCTTGATATATACAGTAGACCCATACAATCAGGTTTGACAAAGGCTGATGAGAATATGAAATGACAGCCGTGTGTTCTCAGAGCTGACTGGCATTAAATGTGGGCGTGCAGTGTTTATTCTGTGTTTGTTGTTACATTAGTTGTGAAAAACCCCAGATCAGCTGTCAGCAGCTGTCTGTCAGAAATCAACATGCACCCTGATCCCACCAATGATGAACTACTCTTATTCTAAGTGGATTGTGAATCACCTTCCACCTCATAGGTTATTTGTGTGAAATGAATGTTAATATTCTGGAAGTTGCAGCCCCATTCCCTCTTCCCTACTTTGTTTGCTCTGATCCTTATCAGTGGATGAGCTGGTGAACTCCATTTGGTTGGTCAGATCTCCATTTTCCTCTGGCAAGCTGCTGGCTATGCTGACTGTATACATTCCAGCATGCAAAGCACACCTGGCTGTGATGGGTGGACCGATTCTTCTCACATTATTAGTTCCTTTGAGTTGGTATATGTAAATGTATCCAACATTTTGAGTTTTGATACTTAATATGGTGTCTCTGTGACACTACATTGTAGGATAGATGTATGCAGGAAGGCTATGCAAGCCACACAGGATGTTACAGAAATGTCACTGACCAACGATTTCTTGTTCTTTGAGGGAGAAGTAGCAGCAGCACAAGTTACCTCCACAGTCTTGTGCTGCATTCATGTGGTGTCAAAAATCTGGAAAATGAGTTCCCAATCATATTTCATGACTCACTTGATCTGTTTCTTTTGCTTTTTGTTATCAATAAAATACAACCCATCTTCTTTTATTATTATTTTATTATTTTATTTGGAGCGTCCATGTTGTTTCCACGTTACAACTTAAAGCTCATGAACACACCGAAGTTGGAAGAAGAATCACAAAGCATGTGAATGCACCATTGGCTTTGGCTAGCAGAGGTCTCGACTTGAGTCTCATTTAGTTGGTCATTTACTCATTCATTCAGTGCTGTTGCGCTACTTTACAACATATTATGAGCCCTCGAAGGTTTGACACTAAAAAGAGTTGTTCCCAAAGGACTGCTTCATTTATTTTGGTCATCACTAACAGGAGCCATTTAGCTCAAACTTGCAGAGTGCGCCTCGTATTTGTGCCAGATCAAGACCAGATCATGTTCCCACCACAGACTCACCGCTCCAGAATTCCTTTGTGACTGGACTGAGACCACTTCCTCTTAAGGGTCCTGGTATGGTTGCTTTGGTTTGATCCCAAGTACAATTATAGCTGCTGCGCAGCAATGGTCAGGGCCGGCAATTTTAGGCAAAATTAGGCAATTCTGAGCAACAAGCAGAGTGTATGAAAATGAAAAAAAGGTGTCATTCTAAGCATAAGAGACTATGCTCTATCTCACTGAGCTAATTAGCAAGAGACAACTCTGCATTATATATGTTTAAAACTTCTTCTAGCTTATTATAGGAATGCTACAGCTGCAATGATTAGTCAATAAATCAATAAGTCAAACACATAATTAATCCACAACTATTTCATGATGGATTGATTGTTTCAGGCATCAGTGTTACCTTCGCAGATTTGCTTTATCATGGTTTTGGACCTTTAGTCAGACAAAGTGAGATGTTTGTGGATGCCAGATTGGAATTGGGGAAAGGTAATATGAATTTTACATAATTTTATAGACAAACATTTAATATAGAAAATAACTGGAATGCTAATCAATAATGAAATGATTCATAGCAGATATAGGCCTATTTGTAAAATTGTAAATGCACCATTTCAGCTTCATTTTAAAAAGAAATCAACATTAGCTTTCAGCTGCACAAATAAAATAAAATTAGGCTAAGCAGAAAAAACATGGAAAAAAGACAAGGGATAACAGGGAAAAGTGTTGATAAAGACTATTTGTCTCTCCGCTAAACTGCCTGGATCATAATTATATTAACTTTAGTAGTCTCTAATCCACATAGCATGATGCCTGAACATAGGACTTCCACATTAGAATATCCGTTCTGCCTTAGCTGAGGCTTGAACTCACAACTTCTGAGACTGAGGTCTGTTTTCTATCTCACTGAGCAACTAGTGACAGTTCATGTGTGGCTTCACAAATTGACTAAGCCAAGCATCAGGGTGCCAGACAGTAGCCACCATCAGTTGTGGCGCCACCATCAGGACTATTGTCTTGTGTTTCCAGTTGAGGACATCTGGCATGGGACTGGACCTTTATGAAAAGTTTGGCTAGATTTCTCATGTGGAAATGTCGCACGAGCTGAGGCTTGAACTCATAATCTTCAACACCAAGAACGATCCTCTATCTCACTGAGCTAATTGGCAAACAGAAACGTCACATGTAGCTTCACAAATTGACAAAGCCAGTCACCTGTGTGCAAGACAGCATCTGTTAGTGTGTAAAGGCAGATTTCAAACAGCTGTCAAAAATTTATTTATTAAGACAAAAATTCGAAAATACACAAATTGCATCTGGACAGCATGGAGATGTTGGTAATTTGTTTTTAACAATGATTTATTGGCTCCATAAGTGAAAAACCGATGTTTAAAAATGCCATTTTTTGCATTGACTCCAATTGTTGGCATAAGAGCGAAATTCAAAATGCTGTAAAAAATTCAGTTTTGAGATAAATTTCTGTTATTTTCCAAACATCATCTACAATGACTCCAAAATTTGGCATTTTTTTTTTATGAATATTGAAAATGTATTTAGCAAGAATTTGCAAGTATATGTTTACAGTACTGTTTATCGTCAAACATTTTGATGCACTGTAGGCTCAATTTTTGATAAATCAAAAATCTGTGTGGATCGTTTGTGTAGGACAGTCTGAAGATGCTCTGTAGCAAGTTTGGTGCCAATTGAGCAAAAATTGTGGGAGAAGATAGGTTTAATACGTTTTACAGTTTTTGAAAAAAACAGAGTGATGGACTTCATAATTTGTAACAGGTTTCAGTGTACAAAAGTTTTGTCAGTATTGGGGCTACATTTTGGTGAAAGTTGCAAATCTGTAGCACATATGGTTGATTTGTTGTGAATTTTCAAAATTTTGAAATTTAGAGGCTTGCTGTAGCACCACTATCAGGACTATTGGCCTGTTTTTGCAGCTGAGGCAATCTGGCATGGGACTGGACCTTTGTGCAAAGTTTGGTCATTTTTCGTGCATGGGAAGTAGGATTTCCTCGGAAGAAGAAGAAGAAGAAGAAGAAGCAGCAGAACAATAGGGTCCTGGAAGCTTAGGCTGCCCGGCCCCTAATGACTAATCTGGCCAGATGCATCGTACGAAGGGGGGAACAAACTGTCCGATTCAATCAGACTAAACAACGCAGGTTTGATAACACGTGGCTCAGTTGAGCAAAAGTCTATTATGCAATCACATTAAAAAAAACAAAAACTCAATACTAGTCAGTCAGAGTTAATTTCATTGACAATAACTTTTTTCCATGACGAAAATGAGATGATGATGAGCTAAAAATGGATCTTGATAATAAAAACTAAGACAAAATCAATCTTTTATTTTAACTGACAAGATGTGATGAAAATGTTAGTAGTGAACTATCGGAAATTGAAAGCCAAGAATAGCCATGCTTGTAACTATCTTCAAATGCGACATGAGGGACGGGCTAGTATACTCCAGTGAATAGTCTTCCCCAGGATGTTATAGTTAGCCACTGAACAGCAGTGGAGCAAGCAGCAACCGGCCGCTGGACGTACTCAGCAGCTGATCCCTGCAGGACTCCACTCAGATCTCAAGTCAAGAAGTTTTATGGGCTGATGCTGTTTGACAGGCAGGTAGGAGGCTCAGCTATCTGTAAGTGTAGCTGTGCTGTAAGTAAACAGTCTGAACTCAGATCAGTTTTCTCTGACAGACGAAAGTTTGGTTTTAATGTGAGAGGGCACATGTTTAAACCTCCAGACTAACATGTTGCAGATTAAGAAAGAATTTAGGCTTTAAATAAGTTATTTCACAATGAACCTGGGTGCAAATCCTAGTTGTTTCAGATTTGTTATTTGTGGTGTCAAAGTTTTTGAGAGCATAAATAGACAGATGTTGAGCTTTTCAAAAGATGATCAGAAAATGTGTGCTCATAACTCATCCCTTAAACCTGTCAAACACTGCTGGAGAGATGACAGTTTGTAAGTGTGCAGAATTAATTTGTAGTTGTAGAAGAAATTGTCTCAGTGAATTTTTTATACAACCTGTCACCTTAGTTCTAATTTTGGATACAAGAATTAGTCTAACTGGATTAGTTTAAAGATAAAAAAATATATATATAGAAAACATAATGACTAAAAGTAACCCAAACTATGGAGAAAAAAAATCACTAAAATGTGACTTAAAGCAGCTGTGCGGAACTTTTGGTTTTCGTTGATTATAGCGCCCCGTTGGTCGAAGCGGTATGACACCCACAGCCTGTCGTCGTAAAGCCGGAAATTACGGCATGCATTTGTTTTGGAGAGCGAGAGGATTAACTAACGTCAGGTCAGTCCAAGTAATTAGTGGAAACAGCAAAATTACTCAGTAAATTCTCCTGTCGTGTTTCTGTTCTGATCTAATCTAATCTGTTGTGTATTTTGAGCTACTAAGGCTACCGTAGTAGTGTGAGCCTCAAGTTATTCTGGGTAATGTGGTAACCATTGTTGTGCTACTGAGAAACAATGAGAAGCAGCCATGTACGTTCGGTGTAAGGAGGAATAAACAGTTAACAAGTCATCTGCTGAGTCCGCATTATTATGTGAAAAGAACACTCCGACGATTTGGGAGTTATGTCCTTTCTCTATCATTTTCATATTGAGACAGCGGTTAGCAAGGCACTGTCAGTACATCTTGCGCGGAGGGATACACCGGTGAGCAACAGCTGCAGCTGGCTCTGGGACAGGTACGCTTGGTCACTCGGGTAAAAACAAACAAAGAGACGACACGGGCGATATTAATCACCCGACTGAAAGCTGTCCATCAGCTCCTGCAGGCCTGGAGCTTTTTTTCCAGTTCATTTTAGCAACATGAAAAAAAGTTTCAATCACGCCAGGGTTAGTGATTGCTGCAAAGTTTTCACTCCTTGTGATGCACTCTCTGCGGCGGTTTTCCTCCTGATGATATATCTCCCCAACGATGGCAGCACATGATGTGCAGGAAACAGGAGCGGAGGATTCAGCCTCTCTTATCTCTGCTCAGCATCCAACACATGGAGTTCCTCATCTGTATGCTCCGGCTCAAACAGGTATGGCTCTGGATCTGTGTCCCCTACAAGAAACTCTTCAAAATCGCGTTCAAAGTCGTCCATTGCAGCTGCTAAAATCCGGAGATATCGTTTTGTTTACAAGCTACGTCTGTGCCTGCTCACCGGTGTATCCCTCCACGGATCACAGCACAGGACGTACTGACCCTCTATAAGCGCAATGCTAACCGCTGAGACCCAGCCACTGGACGTACAGACACAAAAAAGATATTGATCATGTTGTCTCAATATGAAAATGATAGAGAAAGGGCATAACTCCCAAATCGTCAGAGTATTCTTTTATGTGAAGATACACAGTGAAGACATAACATAATCCTAACACAGCAAAGCTGTTACCTGCAGCCTTCGCTTGCAAAGCTAACGCTACTAACATTAGGTCAGTCCAAGTAATTAGTGGAAACATGCTAACATGCTAACGTTACACACAAGTTAGTAGTAAAGTAAGACCTGTTCATAAATGTTCTGGTGTAGCTCTGAATTTCTTATAAACTGAGGACAACTGCCTGCTGTATATTTGTGTTCATGGTCACAGTCACAGATAATTTTACATGATGCTCCTTCGTTTTCCGCCATGACATCAAAAGTACAACCAAGTCCTCATAGATACATCTCTGGTAAAACTGTTAGGAGTTATGTGTTCAGCAATGCCCGTTGTGTACTGCTTACTCGAAGAACTGTAAACACGGCTCCTTCTTCTTCTGTGGTTTAATCGCTGCGGGCCACTGCGGGCGAGCAGAATCACTTCCGCCTCAGGTGCCGTATTCTGGTTTGCTGACTTCAGCTATGTGCCCGACCCGAGCGAGGCTACGCTAAATAGCCATATAGAGAAAGGCTTTTTTGTCGCTGTTGGGTTCAAATAAATATGCGGATCTTCAAGGGGGGGTGATACGAACTAGGGACAGTTTTATTAATGGTAAAAAGTTCCACACAGTTGCTTTAAATAAGTATTTTTGTTTCAGGACTAAGACCAAATCTAAAATAGCTGTCAAAATTAACACTGTAGTCAGTGAAATGCTTTAAATCTTGTATACTGATACAAACATTGTCAGGATAATGATCAGTAAGGTTGCTCAAGTATTATTCAATTTAAGAAAACATATAGAGATTTAAAAAAAAAAATGATATGATGACATGAATTTCAGGAGTAATTTCTGTGTCTAGGGATCTGCAGTTTTATTTAGTCAAAAGACATTTTAGTCTAGTGTTTTTTGTGTTTTTGGTATTGTTCTTGTTTACTGCACTACTACAACAGATTGTCTCTCCTCAGTCTTAACTCTGCTGTTTAAACAGAACTGCTCACTCTCTGACATTCTTATCCACTGATGATCATTGAAGCTACGTGCGCTCTCCACTGCAGAGCGGCTCATCCTTCAGAGGCTGGATTAACTCACATGCTCACTAAATACTGTTCACTCAAGTTCTCAGGTCTCACTTGGAAAAGAGATCTTACTTTTAGACACGCTGATTGATTAAATTAAAAAAAAAAAAAAAAAAAAAGAGCCATGCTGTGGCCACTGAATGTGTGTAATTTGAAAGATAATAATATATATTTTGTTGGACATTTTGTGTTGGAAGTGATCACTGACATGGATGATATAAACTGCAATTTAATGAATTATAGCATGATGTGTTTTTCTCTACTCACTCATGGTGCTCTTACCTGGTCCCAGTCTATACTTCGGAAAAATGTGTGTGACTTGATATCTGTGAAGCCCGTCTGGACCTGGCAACCCAGCCGCTCCTTGGGATCCTGTTGGGACCAAGACAGCTAGTCAGGAACAACTGTACTTCATACAATGTAAGATTATTCTTTATAATTTAGCATCTACATGTAGACATACAGGGTTACTTCTGTTGGTTGATTCTACTTCATGTGGACAGGGGACAATGTAAAATGATAGCATTTCTCTTATTATATTTCAGATATCATGTAGTCTTAAAGGGATGGAACTTTTAAGTGGGTGTATGCGGTACTTATCCATAGTCAGTACACAACACACATTAGGGGCTCTAGTTTCGCAGACCGGCCGCGGCGAAGGCGCAGCGCACCTGCGCTTCGCCAACTGCGTGTGGCCAGGCGGATTTTGTAAGTTTAGCACACCTTGTGCGCTGGCGCAGCTACTCCTCTTTCCCACCTCCGTCCCTCCTACTGGCGCAAGTCGGAAAGAGGGAGGAGAGAAGGCGTGGAGTGGGTTTTACACACATCACACCAATCAAATGAGTTCCTCTCCTCACCCTTAAATGTGCCGCGCGAAGGCGTAATGAGAGTTTACTCAATTTGCCATGGCAGAAGAGAACAGCAGCGTCAGACGGCTAAAGTTCTCCCAGGAGGAAACTGATGTTTTGGTCCGGGAGGTCCAAGCTCGCAGTGTCCGAATATATGGAACTGCGAGCAGACCTCCACGGGTTGATGATGCAAAGGTAGCCTGGGAGGAGGTCACCACAATTGTAAATCAATGTGGCGTTTCTCTCGTGCGCACACGCTCTCTCTTTCTCTCTCGCAGTCTCACTCTGTTTCTTTTCTTTTGACTTTTCTAAGATGACAGATGCTGAATATATACTCCCTATCTGATGCTGTGGCTGTTTGTGGTTGGCTGAGAGGGATGTGAACTCAATAGTTTGCAGCTGTGTTAATCAAATCAGGTTGGGTTTCCATTACGCGTGCCAAACGTGCCAAACGGTGCCAATCCCCTTTGATCTGACATCAGATGTGATGGGACAGTCGATATAAAGATACATTTATGTGCTGATTGCAGATAGTTGCATTGAATAGTGGTGTTTGTGGGTATTTATTGCATCGTTAATGTTCCTGACATTCTGGAAACCTGCCTGTGAGGTTTTGGTGATGCACTGTCCGCCGGTCAGCCAAACTTCGGCTTACACCGGCTGCGCTCCACCTGCGCTGACAGTAGACCTGGTTTCAGCTGGTGAGCTTTTAGCGCACCTTCAGCGAAGCCTTTTGGCATGCCAAGCTGGATCTGTTGACACCTCCCCCTGCTGCGCCGCCACACCCTGCTCGAAACTTGCTCTGTGCAGGCTTCGCCACCCTGCACCACCCTGCGCTGTGCCGAGAAACTAGAGCCCTAGATGTTGTTCATCATGCTACCAGTTTGAGCAACAGGAGTAGCAACACCAAAGCTAAGTAATGTACTGCTGTGGATTGGGGCAGCAAATGGTAAATGGTAAATGGACTGCACTTGTATAGAGCTTTTCTAGACTTTCAACCAATCAAAGCGCTGTTTACACTGCATGTCACATTCACCCATTCTCACACACAGTCACACACTGGTGGCGAGGCTACTGTACATGGTGCCACCTGCTACTCGGTAACCATTCATATGTGGACAACCTGCTTTAGGCAGCAAAAAATTTTAGTCACCTAAAAGAAAATCAATATCAGTTTAAGTGTACGCTATATTTAGAATATTTACACCGATTTACCTTTCTGTCAGACAGCCCTTTCTGAGGGGGAAGGTGATGACAACCTCAGCTCCCCATCTATGCTCTCGTCAAAGCCACCAGACTCCATTGACAAAACCAGTATTTTTGGCTTGCAAAACATGGAAGTTGCTACAATTGCCTGAATCAGTTACTGTGTTTGTGTTATTGTGTGACTTTGGTGAATCTCAGCTTGTCCTTTTAAATGCCAAAATCACACAACAACACGAACAAACTAACTAATCAAGGCAGCCATAGACCAGCAGCTCCTGTGCTCAACAATGTTGAACTGCTGTTTTTCTCAATGGAGGCTGGCTTTAAAGAGAGCCATATAAAGCATCAGTTCCCCCCTGGAAATTGCAGTCTGACAGCCAGATAAAGCAGTGAAAATACTCAAAATACAGCACACTTTAAACTGACCTTGGTTTTGTTATGTGTACAGTCAGCTTCTCCAAAAAGGTAGCATGGCAGCTAATTGCAATACACAAACTATGGATAAGTACCACATACAACCCCACTTCAAAAGATCCAAACTATCCCTTGGGAATGAAGCAATGTGGACAGTTAGTGATAATGTTGGCCACACATGATTTCATCATGCTTTGCATGTGTATGTGTACATATAGCAACCCCTGTAAATGCTTATCTTGGACTATGCTCTTTTCATCACAACAATTATGGTGACGACTTACAGAGCTTAAGTGTATGTGAAAAGCTGTTTGCATAAACAGCAGAAGCCTCATGCATCAGAGCTACACTAACACCTGGACCACACTGCCCGTGTGAGCAGCTTGGCTCGGGAACCCATTTTTCCCGCATGATGTGCAGTTTGCAACAAAAGCAGACATTGAAAATAATCTGTTGATTGTCATATCAACATCATTCCAGCAACACTGTTGTAATGTTGCTGTATCATCTGTAGAATATTTCACTGACATAAAAAATATATATATAATACTTATTTTTGACCCAACACTTCCAGTTTCAAATCAAAATCCCTGTGTGTGCTCACAGTTTCTGTGGACATAATCCCTTTATTTGTTAACATGTTGCAGTTCATTTACTACCAATCACTTTTTGTGCTGACCCTTTGGCAAAATGTGTATTTTCAGAATTTTTAATGTTATTTTGTTCCAGGTAACTGTCTTCCATTCATTTTACTAAAGTATAAAACATGCAGAGATTTAAAACTTGCAAGGGTAAAATGATAACTCTGGTGTCATTTTATATATTTCATCTGTCACTTTCTGACTTTCCACTACCCAGTCTGTGGTGCTCCATGCCTGTTGTTTCTTGCCTGGATCCAGATCTGGGATTCCACCCACTCCACTGAGTTGACTGATTGGTCGAGATATGAAGAGCTGCGGCCACATTCAATTGAAACCTTGGCACTTCTCTACAAACCTTGCTCACCAGTACAAGAACAACCACCAACATGATGGTTATGTGAAAGCTGCTACAACGCCAAATTGTTGTAACCTTCGTAAGTAACAAGATGTAATTCTTACCTGTACCCTAATCTCTAACCTCAACTGCCTCTCATGCCTCTAACAGAGGCTGCTACCGATGCTGTTCTAAATCAACATATCCTCTCAACATCACCCGGCACTGTTTTAGTTTGCAACACGCCATTCCTAAAACCAAAGCAAAACAAGTATGTTGGCATGGCTGTGCATCAGTGTGGAATTGAAATGTTGTTAGATTCAGGCAGATACGTAGATTATGTAGTAGGGGTTGGGGGAGGGAATTGATAAACCCTACTTTTATGATTTTTTTTTTTTTTTGGCAATATTGTATCATCAAACAATGCCGTGTTTTGTTTATTTTTTTAATAGTTTAAATTATTAATATTGCAAATACAAATTAAACTTTAGGTAGCCTACTTGAATAATATAATCAGTTGCTTTTTCAGTCCACTACCTCCATTTTGCTGCTGCTGCAAAAAAAAAATAGATGACTGAAGTGAGAAAAGCCTTTATGTTATTAGATAATACAGATGTTGACAAAGTTTTTGTTTGGGGACATTATTTGCTGTTGAAAATAGGTAATAAAATGTAATTTATCACATATGTACTGAGTACGTATGTACATATCATATATGTACTTAGTCTGCAGCGTGTTTGAGTGGGTGGTGCCAAGACCAAAGGTTTCCCAGCAGAACCCTGCACTGTAATGAGATGATCAATGTTATTTACTTAACCTGTCTATAGTTTAAATGTTGTGGCTGATCTGTGTATATAAAGATAGTTAAACATTTCAAACCTATTTCATTTAGTTTTTTTTTAAAATTATAAATATATCAAACAAACAGCGATTTCTCATCTTGCTCTTTGACGTAACCAGTGTATCAAGTGACCAATGTGGGTTAAGAAACTGTGTGTACCATAGACTTTATGGCTGAGACATGCAACAATACCTGGACTGGATTAATTTACAGTATAATTGATATTTCACTTGCACTGTATCTTAGTCTATCACCTATCATCCTGTCAATAAAGTTTCACCTTAACACAGGAACAAAGATATACTCAGGCAGTCTGAGGCAAATAAAGAGGCCTTCCTCGGCTGTCCATTATACGGTGCCAGTTCTTGGCCATGATCCCACACTTTTGACTGAGCAGCATTGCACACAGACACACACACACACAGAGAGAGAGAGAGAGAGAGAGAGAGAGAGAGAGAGGGAGGGAGGGCTGATTGGGAGTGGACTACTCTCACCTTGTTTAGAAAGCCCTTGAGCACGCTGGCAGCTTTCACCGACAGAGACCTTGGGATGCGAATGGGCTTCTCAAGAATAACTGTTGGCATGCAGAGAAGGACAGGAACAAAGAGAGAGTGCGAGGGAGAAAGAAAAGGACAATCGTGAGTAGGGAGGAGGATGATTCACAGTCCAACCTGCCTGTGGGTGACCATGTCTGCTGAGTGGGAGTCAAAGGAAGGGAGGAGTTACAGAGGACACTATTCTGTTCTTCTGACGGTCTACACACAGCCTTGAGACTCCCACAGCTCAGTGCTGTCATACTGACGAGAACAAAAACACTCTGAAAAATCATTTTTCCCTCCGAACTGAAATAGAAGGACATAGTACTGCTTCACACAGGAGTGGTTCACGCTGAGGTGACCGAGATTTTTTTTTCTTTCAATCACAGCTCAAGGTTATGTGATCAGTGTGTGTTCTCATACAGACATAGTTACTCCCCATCAAAATCTAAATTTTCAGAATATGATAAGAAGGTGCTGTGCCACAAAACTTAAGAATAGACATGTAGATGTAAAAATGTAAAATGAACTATGATCTCTACAAACACTGGTCATTTCTGGATAATGAATGTTACAAATGCTAATGCTATACTGCTGAATTGAATCTCTTGAGGTGACAAAATGAGATTTGCTAGTTAAGCTGGTAAAGAAAACCTGGTAGTACTTTCCATTTTACCTCGGTAATAACACAGTAATAGTGGGGTGACAGGTTGATAATAAAGGTAATAATTGGGGAACACCATGTAATTACCAAAGTAATCAGGAAATAGCTTGGTATCAACAATGGGTAATATTAGACTGAAATTTATCAAACAGGGCATAAGGGACCAAATAAAAAGGGTAATAATGGGGAAACACATTTAATAATAGCAAAAACTATTGAGTAAATGTAGAGCAATATTTGGTAACAATATGTTAACATGCTGATGATAAAATGGTTATATCAGTGCATTTATTTGAATTAAAAATGATAATATGGTGACATAAATGAATTAATAACCTAATAATAATGAGGTAATATAGGTTGATGTTTTCAAAATATTACAAGTTACTACCTGCAGAATACCTTCAAAATCTCATAAAAATTATCTGAATTTAAAATTGTTAATTATGATATTATAATAATAAAATTCATCCTCCTTATGTTCCAAAGATTTCCTTTTGTTTTGAGGTAATCCTGCATAGCCAGACCTAACTCCATAGCACTGTCAGAGCTATAGAACGGTCTGGAAGCACCCATTAGTATTCTGGTACAGGGAAAACTACAGAATTACCGCCTCATGGTTGTATGCCTTAGGCGGCGATCACATCTACAAGGAGTGCTAGAAACGAGACGCCAGTAAAACAACTGATTCCCTATGATACAGCGCGTCTGACTGGTCTTCAAACATTTTTTATGACAAGCGTCTTTCTGGCATCTTTTTAGACACACATTTATAGACGCTGAAAGTTGAAATAATCTCAACTTTTGGCCGTCAGGCACCAGTAGCACCATTTCGTCATCGTCGTACTTGGCCCAGGCAGCCAATCAAATCCATGGAATCACGCAAGAGGTGGGCTTTGCTATTACGTCAAATTCATTCATGTTTTGTTGTTGAGAGTAGCTTAGGTAAACTGTGTAAACACAATGGCAATGCAGTGTGACGATGAACGGTTCACCCTGACAGTAATTACGAGGAGCTATACAATCCTTCAATACCTCAGTATAGCAATAAGCACTGGAGAGCATCTTTTCTTGAGGATATCGTGTACCCAAAACCTCCGCTTTTTGCGTGTTTCTTCATCGTCTAAAAGCAGAGCAACGGCAAGTGCCCTCCTCAGTCTTGGGTCCATTTTCAATGTTTTGATCACCCAGTTGCGCACACACCCCCACTCTACAGGCGCTCCTTGTAAGGAGCACTCATTGAAAGGGCGTTTCAGGCATTTCAAGTGTCTTTAAAGCGTCCACGTTTCTAGCGCCACCTGTAGGTGTGATCGGCCCCTTAGCGTTTGAATTCATGGGCCTTACCAAAACCGGATCCTTCCCACTACCACTCTATCTTAGAGTGGTAGTGGGAAGGATCTTCATTTGTAGTCACCTTCATAGCTGAATGAAGCATCCTACATCAAGGTGTGGGGTGTAAACACAGCGGCAAGCTTTAGGACAAATTTCCCTCTCTGCAGCTGAAAAAGGAGCTGTCGTTACATTTGGTAACCATGGAGAAAAAATTGGAGAAATTGTCCACCAACTTGTCAGATCAAACCTAAACCGTGCTTGGACGCTTAAGGCCCATTTATGCTCAATGTTAAATACGGATCCGGATATGGATGGAGCCTTCTGTCCGTGCTCCGCGTTCATTTCATCCGTAATTCTGCACGTTTCCATAAAGCTTACGGATACGGGCCAAACGGAGTAGTACAACCAGAAACCGTGGGGGCAGTGTTGCTGTCACTACCCGATACGTAGCTCTAGTGAGACACGAAGAAGAAATAACAATTCAGTTTCTCTCTGTTTTTTTTTCTTTTATGCAAGAGGTACATTATCAATATCTCCTCTACAGTCGCCATGTTTGTTTTTGAGTTTGTTGTTGTCTGCCCCCTGGTGGATATATTGGTTAACATCCATGCCAACATAAAGGACGCATGGAAGTATGTGGGCAGTGATGGTAACATTGTTTGAAACGGACGTATACATTTTCGTACATAAAGGGAGCATGAATGGGCCTTTAGTCAAGTCATTTCTTTCACTGTTAATCACATATCCTCTCACAATGCAATATATGAGGAAAAAAAAATAGATATTGCTACAAAATGCTGAGATGAGAGGGCAGGCAATGTTTAACCAAATACATTGGGGTGACTGTCATTATCAGCCAATTTTAGCTTAGACAGATACTATTGTATTAATGTCAGCCTGATGAAGACTTTGAGATATGTTTGAAAGCCCTGGAAAATGTTGTAATATTTTTGTTTTGAGTCAAACTACTGCTTCTAACTTCAAGAATGACTTTTAACGCCCAGATGAAATTTCAAAACAGTGTTACTATAACACCAACCCAAAACATTTTTATAACATTAAAACTGTACATGCTTAAAGCAAATACCACCTTGTGGCTGTATCCCCCACTGAATCAAATTGCCAGCTGTCTGTCTGTCTAAAGCTCTGCAGTTGGCATGTGGAGCACTGATACCCAAAGCAGGGCCTGGCAAAGGGTCTAGCTAGGTGGCATATGGCTGGGTGGCTCCCATAGTGAAAGAGTTGGTTTCCGTTGGCAGGCATTCATCTAGGAACCTGCTGTTCTACCAGTGAGACCTCCATGAGGATGGTAGTGGTGGCAGATGCTAGCCATGGTACCATGCTATGCTCCTGACAGTCACAGCAGAGACATAATGCATCACACGAGGTTACTGTAGAATGGAGGAATTTCTGTTATAGAGGACTGTGTGGGTGGCTGTGTGAGCGAGGGAGGAAGGAGGAGATATGTTATGGTACCATATGGCTCAAGAAACACAAATGCAAATAGCAGAGATATTATAGAGGTTCCTCTACCCTGAGCGTGATCACACCCACAGTTTGTTTTCTTTGGTCCAAGCCATTCTAAAACAGTGGACTTTGTTGCAATTTTGTAAGTTCCACAAGGTCCTGTGCTTGGACCAGTAGTATTCATACATGCGTCCCTTGGGCAATGTTATTAGGAAAAAGTCCATAAATGTTCACTGTTATGCAGACGAGACCCAGTTATATTCATTGGCTTTGTCACTTTGGACTTTGATTTAAACTTTAAAGTCCATATTAGCCAAGTCCCCAAGACAGCATTCTTCCACCTGAGACATGTTGAAAAGGTTAGGCTGTTCTTAACAAAGTAGGATTCCAAGAAACGGATTCACTTTTCATTACTAGCGGGCTGTACTATTGTAATACCCTCTTTACTGACCTACCAAAAAAGTTGCAAGGAATTTTTTAGAACTCAAGAAACTTAAGCAAGACTTTTCACAAAGAATAGGAACAGAGAGCACATTACTCCTGTTTTAGCTGCCCTGCACTGGCACCCCATTTCTTCTAGAATTAATTTCAAGGTACTTTTACTTTACTAAATTCAAAGCACCTTCTTTCATTTTTTACTTTTTAACTCCAATCAACCAACTAGAGGCCATGGGTTCTCTGATGCTGGTATTTCAACTGTTTTTAAGTTGCCCATAAAACGAGTGGGGAAACTGCTTTTCGCTACTACGCTCCAAGACATGGAACATCCTGCCCAGTTACATAAGCTATCCAAGCTCTGCTTACATTTTTAAAAATTAACTTGGTTTAGTTAATGTAGTTCATTTTTATCTTTTTCTACTAACTTCTCAGAAAGGGAGGTAAATAACAATCCAAAGTTAGGCTTCTCACCTCAAGATATCTGAATGAAAATGGGTTCTGCAGGTACCCACAAGTTTCCCCTTTACTTATGCTAGTCTCATACAGTTTGTGGTACAAAATAGGCACATCTTTGCATGCATTATAAATATGCTATTTTCGCCTACTGTGTTTGAATATGTCTGCATACTGCACTCCCTAAACAGTGGTGAAATTGCAAGAATTGGGTATGACTGGAAAGCTGATACTCCTGAGGATTCAGTGAGCCCAGTTTTATTCATGTGAGATGATGTTACCCCTATAATAGCCATAATATATACACTCTAAACCTTTAAAATTTGAATAGGTGCCTGACCAAAACAAAATGTTTACTACAGATTTATGATTAGAAAAACTGCTGAGATGTATCTCAAACTAATCTTCAGGATTCTGGTCTTAGAGGGTTAAATCTATATATACCTGGTACTTCCTTTGGGTATCATTGTTAGGAAACAATAAATAATAAATAAACAATAAATTTTTGATTGTATGCAGATGATACCCAATTATATTTATCAGTGAGGCCAGATGAAACCAATCAGTTAGCTAAACTTCAAGCATGTCTTAAGACATTAAGACCTGAATGACCTGCAAATTTCTGCTACTACTCAAATAAAAATAACTATTGTTTAGCCTTAAACACCTTAAAAACTCACTTACCTGACTCAATTACCCAATGAAATAGCTACTCTCCTGCCTGGAGAAGTACCATATGTCCAAGCTATGACTATATGTGCATGGGTGTCATTTAGAGACATTCTTATGGCTGAAAACCCTTCTTTGTGTAGATCAGTAGAAATTTTTACATGTATATTTGTAGAATTATAATTTGACACCTATAACAAACAAGGACACTATTCAAAGAGCAGAATTAGACCAAGTAGTATAGCAGGGACAAATCCGATGACAGAATATGATTAAAGTGCTGCTTCTCTTGAGCGTCAATGGCACTAACACATTTTTTGCACTGATGAAGGACTGTGGACTTCATCAGATGCACAGTGATACATAATATATGAGGAAGGATTCACAGCTTTGTAATTACGGCAAAGATTCTTTTATCCTTCATCTCGACAATCACCAGGTAATATTACCCTGTTAACTATTTATCATCCTTGTTTTTTTTGTTTAGTAAAGTTTTATCAACCAGTGCACTGTGCACTTCTCTCTCAGCGTTATATTAGTTATTTCAAAAAGGGTTTACACAAACTTGTACTGAAAAAAATAGTTTCAAGAAGGATTGCAGCAGCCAATCTCAACTTTATTTTACCAAAAATAACCTCTCTAGTTTCATTAATTTAAGGGTCATTTTGACGTATAATACTAACAGTGTAATACTGTGAAACCGTGATATTTTGGTGATTTTACCATGAAAATCTCATACCATTGCAACGCTATTAGGAAAAGGTTTATTTTCAGAAATTTGAAATCAGTACTTAATTTCAAAACATCTGTGTGTGTATTTGGGGTATAATTGAAAACCATTTTTATATTAAAGATATTAAATTATACAGTAGGACTGGCTTTTTCTGGCTTCAGTAAAAAAATGAATCAAAGCTTCAACACTTCTTTTTTAGAAACATATAGGTGATGTCACGTATACTACATCATTCTACATTACAGTCAATGCTTCACAAAAAGGGTAACATTAATTAGATGTTAGTATTAGTCTAGACTCTTTAATTATCCCTTAGCTTTTTTGTTATGTGGGACTTTCCAATTACAAGTCTCCTTGTACCGGTACCATAATTATGAACAGCAGAAAACATCCTCATAAAACTGTAAGTGCTATAAGTTCCTAACTAAAAATTACTTTTCAGTTTGAGTGATGGAAGACAGAGACCTGTGTTTACAGGGGTCTTGGGGTCGATATTTGGCGCCATCTCAGTTCAAATGAAAATGCCATTTTCTGCCAAATGAAGCAAACTAATGGGGAAAAAAACACTGAACTGTTCCACACATGCACCCTAAATCTCATCTGTAATAGAGGCCATGATGTACTGCCAGATTCTCCACAGTTCATGAGGGGTGGGGGAGCATGCATTACAGCATATGCATGCAGCAGTACATCATTACAGGAGTCCTCAAATATTAACCCATTTCTTGCTCACACAAACTGTAACAGCATTTTTGGTTGGCAAGATCCATGCAGGCAACAGCAAACTAGTACAGTGTTGTATTCTTTAAAAAGAAAACCAGCTTGTTTACAGCATATGCCATGCATTTCTGATCAGATGGGGTTGAGAGTTTAATCAACCTTGGGGTGGAATTTTCTTAACCTATAAAGGACCATGTAATCTGTCAATTGAACTTGAAACACACAAATCACTACATTTGATTTCTAAGGTGGAAACAAAGCAGGAATAAACACAGATAAGGGACATTTTCTTCAACAGGAAATAAAACAAAACAACAGTATGAATGTATGTTGTTGAACTGTTATTTTCCTTGGCTTTATCACACTTTCACGCTTTCCAACTACTGTATATCATTAATGTAAATATATCAATGAGTTCACTCAAATGCCAAGAGATGTCACAGACTAAAACAAAACCTGAGAAATCTATGGCAAACAAAAACTAATTAACATTTGAGAGAAGTATAATTAGCCCTGTTTTCGAATTCCCGCCATTTTAATGAAGCATAGCAGAACCATCTAAGCCTGGATTTACACCGACATAAATCCTTTACAGCCCAGAGCTAAGTGTTATTCCATTACATGGAATACATCTGTTTTCCCGCTCTCACAATATCAGCGTCATGAAGGGTTAAATTAACATGTTTTTGTTCAAATGGCACCAAACAGCCTGCCATGCTACCAATATTAATATTTGATTTCCCACAATTCCTTTACACTTCCAATCCCTTAAAGCATAGTGGATGTAGTCAGACGCTAGGTACGTTCCCACTGATGAAAGAGGGACAGATACACTTACAGGTATAAACCCTATGTATTGTTGAAATCCTTTGCTTCACCTTGAAAGAGGTACTCCTCTGTGTTCATGTCAGGATTGTCGGTGATAATGTCAAATGGGGACCTCCCAGCCATCATCTCAAACATCAGCACACCCAGAGCCCACCAGTCCACACTGAAGCCTGGGAGGGCACACAAGAATAAGACAAAATATTCTTTTAGATATTTGTGTGGCATGAAGGACTTCAATTATTCCCATCCTTTCAATATAAATCGCAAACTGGAGCTGGTTTAGTCACTGGTGAAAAACTTCCTCTATGTACATGCACTGGCTACAGAAGCCCTGAGAGGCCAATGAGAAAAAAAATCTTGCAATACATTTTCTAAGTCTGATCTAAATTGTTTTACCAGTTGTGTTTATGAATTGAACTGAAAAAATGTTCTGGCAGGTTGTTGTTGTCAGGATATTTTTTCTTAATGTTTGTTGTTGTTGTAATACCCATTTCAGCCACTAGAGGCTGAAGTACACCACTACCTGTGTTCTAAAAAGGACTAAAAGCATTCATGTTTTCTTTCATGTGAGTTTTATTTTCTTCATGCACTCTTATTGCGAGGTACTGGTAAAAATCACCAGCAAGTTATGTAACATTACTATCACATCTTTCTTTCAAAACAAGGGATTATACATAATTACATAGTTAGAAGGCTATTGTGGATTTGGGTTTCCAGAGGCTTTAAAACTTGCTAACACACAAAATAAATACCTTGTGTTTAGAGTGCATAGAGGAATTAAAACTAAACTGGAAGAACATCCATGCTTTTAGTCCAATTTAGAACATGAGGTAGTGGTGCACTTCAGCCTCTTCTGGCCAAAATGAAAAAAAAAAAAGGTACTGGTAAAAATCACCAGCAAGTTATGTAACATTACTATCACATCTTTCTTTTGGATAGAAATGGATTTTCATTGACACTCATCTAACATTAGAATTGACTACATTGATGTTAGCAGTTAGCCTGCTCGCTAGTGAGTGAAAAGCAAACTGTTCATGTTTAATTAAAAGCTAAAATGTACATAAAGTTGACTGTAAAGCAAAAATTAATGTAATGTTGGTCATGGTAATTTGGACGCTTATTTGCGGGATGGTTTACCATGACATGACAGTTATGTGTTAAAGCCTTCGGTAACACTGCTTGAAATAGTAAAAATGCATATATTCTATCAAAGCTGAGTTTCTCATTAATCATTCACAAAAGTCTGAGTGAAAATAACCATTCATAACTATTAGAAAACCTGGTTTAAAAACAGCTCATTTTGCTGTTTAGACCACTTGCCAGGACAGAGTGGGCGTGGCAGATAACACTCTGATTGACAGCTCCCTCGTTTTGATTGACATCTCCCTGGCTCAGCAATGGCTGCCACAAATTTAATCCAGCCGTACATGTTTGAGCCCTCTGATGATTCAGAGGACGAAGCAGAAGCTGAAAATGACTCCTTTCAGGTGGTCACTGAATAATAAGTTTCAAAATGTTTTGTGATTCATATTAATGTTACTTCATAGAATAGTTATCATAACTTTTACATGCAATATTAGCTGAGATGAATGACAACAGAAGGCTAGCACTTTGCCTTTCTTCACTGAAATACGTTTTCATTGAAAACATAAATCTGCTCCGTTTTTCTGATAATAGCATTTTTCATTCAAACACATCCAGTCTTAATAGATTAAATATGTCTTTACTCTGACACACACACCGACCCTCAAAGCGGGAGAGACCGGTGCCGTCCGGGTGTCTCTCTGGCGTTGTGCAGAAGTATTTGCCCGCCCCTCGAATAATGTTCCCCTCCAGCTAAAATTGTGCAGCATCACCTCCGCGATTGGGGATATGTTTATGCGTAGCAAAGCTAACTGCTTGAGGTTAGGGTTAGGGGTGAGCAAGGGTGCACATTACATCCCCTCCCCGCGAGCTGACACCGGCACCGGAGGCAGAGCCTCTGCTGGGTCGCAGCTGAGCGGTTCAGCCAGTTTACGATCTGTATTTTCTAAACATCAGACTAGAAAGCTGTTTGTTGGCTCAGACTCAGAGGCAGATTTAGCTGGAGCAGAAAGGTTTTGTTGCGCTGCCACTGGGGGGCGGGATGAGACAACTGACGGATGATTTATATTGGTTTGGAATTTATTGCGTAATAAATCTCAGAGATAACCACGGCCAAATCAAACCCAATGTCAAGAATGTACAAAAACTTAAAAGACAGATATTTCGAATTTGGATGGAAACTGATTTCTAATAGTTTTTACATGTTTAATATTATGTACATAAGACTCTAAATTACATAGTTAGAAGGCTATTGTGGATTTGGGTTTCCAGAGGCTTTAAAACTTGCTAACACACAAAATAAATACCTTGTGTTTAGAGTGCATAGAGGAATTAAACTGGAAGAAAACATCCATGCTTTTAGTCCAATTTAGAACATGAGGTAGCGGTGCACTTCAGCCTCTTCTGGCCAAAATGAAAAAAAAAAAAAAAAAAAAAAAATTCCCGAGAAAAAATAAATCAAATGCCAAAATGTCCTTTTTCTACCCATTTCAGAGATTTAAAAAAAAAAAAGAAGAGGAAGAACTTAGAGCAGGCATGTCCAAAGTCTGGCCTGGGGCCAATTGTGGCCAGCAGACCAATTTTAATCGGCCCTTGCCTTGACTTTCAAAATATACCATACGTGGTCCTTCACACAATAATGGTTAATCGAGCAAGATCACTTGGCATTTTTACCCTTCACCTCAGAATGATAAGACTATCATACACTACATTGTAGACAGGCATTAAGTAGGAATAGTTCATTAAAAGATAAAAATGGTTGCTTTTGTCTCACTTTAAAAAAAAAAACAACTTTGGATGTAAGAATCAGTTGGCCCCCAGGTGTTTTCACGTTGTTTTATCTGGCCCCCATTCAAAAAAGTTTAGACACCCCTGATTCTTCACTTGTTCACACAGAAGATAAAACAATTTAGATCAGACTTAGAAAATAAATAAGCAGATTTTTTTTTCTTTCCTAACCTCTCAGGACCTCTGTAGGTACCACTTAGCCTACAAAAGTTGCCTCATGCAGTTTAGCATAATTGTTGTCCTTCCCTCATTGCCTTTTCTAAGATTTGCTATCAGTAGTTTAGAAACAAAATATTTTTTTGTTTGGCCCAGCATTTGGAGTCAAACTAATCCAACCCAGTGTGACTCCTGTACTCACCGTAGTCCTCTCCTCTCAGGATCTCAGGTGCAATGTAGTTGGGTGTTCCACAGAAGGTGCTAGTGGTGTCACCTGGTCTGATCCCCTCCTGAGTGGTTGCAGTGATGAAAGATAAAGGATATGATGAGTGAGAACATGAGTGGTGGACAAAACAACAAAGACAGGAGCCCTGTTAGTACTTCCAGTCAATACAGATCTACTGCATTATTGATAGCCCTATGCCAGCCATCCACACAGTTCACTGACAAAAATCAATGTGCGTCTTGCCTTGCACATGCCATAGTCTGTGAGCTTGATGTGTCCCTCATGATCCAAGAGAACATTGTCCAGCTTCAGGTCACGGTAGATTATGCCCTTTTCATGCAGGAAGTTCAGAGCGATACAGATTTCAGCAGCATAAAATCTGCAAAGGAGAAAAGAAGAAAATGATGTATCTGACCTGTCCTCCAGTGCCTCCATCAGGACAACGATTTCCTCTTGTGCACAAAAAATATCAGCATCTATCATAGGCCCTGGCAGTTGCACATTGTGTTGATCACATATGACCATCACACTCACGATGGTCATTAATTAAGCCACAGACATAAACAGTGATTGAAATGCATTTTTCAAAATCCACAAAACTTAGTGTTTTTATTTTTCTAGTGTACTGCCTCTGTAGTTCTCTGAGTGTGGTAGGTAGGAAAAGGGGTTTTCCACTGTCTTGCAGTGCTCCAGGTAAAAATATCTGGCAAGTATTGCTAGATATCCATAATGGGCCTGTCATGTTTGAATAAATGCAATGCACATCATTTCTGTAACAGAGACCTGTCTGAATGTCAAAAAGTTTCACTGTAAACCCCAATTTGCTCATTTAACTTCAAAAAATACAACTGCAAACAACTTGCACTCAAAACATTTAGTTTGGTATAAAAATAAATTTCTCACATGTCTGGCAGGAATTTTATGACAGTTTAATATAACCTTTTTTGGTTGTTGTGTGAGGATTTAATTCTATGTTATATGAACATGAAAACATTGTGTTCACATTATACAATTTTTCATTTCATTGAATGATAAAATTATATTGTAGCGAGCTTAGGTTCCTCATTTGCTAGGATAAATGAGGCAAGTAGACAAACTCTGAACCTGGAAAAAAAGTGTTTTTTATTTCACCTCAACACAGCTTTATGTAAAACACTCTAATATTTACACAGACGGGATGTAACTAACTTTGTATATGACTTAACTCACGGTGAAAAATGTTTTTTATTACAACATTAACCCATTAGAACCATTGTCAAATACATATGTATTAATCCTAGTGTAACAGGTGACTTAAGTGATCTACAACACATTTAAACACGTCTTAAATACATTGTCTCATGGCATGCTGGGAAACTCAACTCATTTAGCCCTAGCACGCCACAATGTGTGCACAATGACAGTGTTGCTAATTGGCCTTAAACTAATTAGGTGAAATCGGCTTCAAAAATTTGAGTCAAATTAACTCAAATTGTTGACATAACTTGAAAACTAATGTTTTTGGTTGAGTGAACATGAAGGCTTTATGTCATTTTGACAATCTGTTTGCGTAGACTTAACATTAAAAATTTGTGTCATGGATGGATTGGGGTTTACAGTGTATGACATCAGCACATAGACAAGGCCAGCAATGTTACAGATTCCATGTCGGCAAAGGGCTTATTGTTACTGAGCACATTCATGCCCCCAAAGGATGAACCCCTTCCTTTCTCAACACATTAAGAGCTTTCCACTAGTGCCACCCAACCCATCCTCATTCCCAGGTTGTCAGATACTGACACTTTATCACATCCCTTGGCATCTAGAACAGATGGAAAGGGCAACATTTAGGTATCTTTGTGAGACACAGCTGAAACACACTGATACACATGGTTTATGTTGTGAAATGATTGCGGCTAGGTTTATGCAATGAAACAAATTGATCAGATTTAGAACAAAAGAATGTTTTGGGTTAAAATGCGTTGTTTCTTACATAAGATAATGTAAATATAGTGTTAAAACCACACTGACTTTTGGTTTCACACAGAACATGAACTGCAGTCTCCTGGATGAAACTCCAGGTCTGGTTTGACCCATCTACCGCCCCTCCCTCCCAGACTTTCTTGCTCTTTATAGTATGACAGTTGTTCTCAGCATCAAGAAGTGTTGCAGATGTATTTGGAGTTTCTTGGAAGCCCAGTGCATTTGGCATCGATGTCACATGCCAAGGGGCATGAAAAAGCAGCAGTGTTTGATGCCCTGGAAATGACAATAGGTTAGCCACTCTCAGGGGACCCTCAATGTCAAGATATCCCATAATCTAACAGACAGACCACAGAGTAATTGACTCAGCATATACACGCTACAAAAGTAATAACCCAAATTCACTTTTTTAACACCATGGCCTTCATGCTACTGCCACACTCACAGCAACCTTTAGGGTCCATCTCTTCACTGTGTGTGTGAAACTGACAATGGAAGTGTAAATCTGCGGGGCGTGGTCTGACTCGCCGCAGCCCTACTTGAGAGGAGGGCACCTATGTGGCTTAAGATTTTATTAATGACGGAAAATATTAAGTATACTATTACTGTGCTTCTAAATCTTTAACTCAAAGCTTGGACCTTGTAATGGTTTGATTATACAGAAACATAGAAATACACGTGCAGCTCATTTGGTTATTTTCTAATTAATCCCTGAGTTTTGAGGTACAAAAGGCTTTCATAAGTAGATTTATGTTACTACGATTGTTTTCTTTATGGTTTCTTTATTTTTATAGCACAAATAACCTTTGAATCCCTCTAGTTTTGAACATGATTTGATGTAGCTGGCGTGCGTCTTTGGTGAGTCAGAAGCATTTCCTGTGTGTGTAGGTAGTGTGTATTCTGTCTCTAGGAGATAAGCCTTCATTAACAGTGACGAGCCTCTCTCTGTCTGCCTGCTGTAAACCCATGATTGTCAAACACTGGGGGAAAGACTGGAGTGGCGAGCTGTTTGACGGAGAAATCACAAATCCCACATTGCTCCCCCACATTTTCACTGTGACAGCCTCCATTGTACACCGTTGTTTCATAGCTGGCATCAGACTGATAGAAGCTGCGTCCTATCAGCAGCACCATCCACCCCCCCACCAGCCCGCCTCCCCCACGGCGCGGGGGAATGCGGCAGGGCTCTCTCTAAGAGCGCTGCTCATGAATATGTACAATCATTATGAGTGATTAACATGCTGCTTTGCATATGTACAGCCACTGTCTCCAGAATACAGATTGTAGGGGCCGATAGGGGCCCAACGGTGCCTCTCTAAATTACCCAGCCTTTGATCCAGCATTTATCAGAGCCGCAGTTGGAATGCCCCGCAAGTAGACAGGCACAATGAATTATGGATGCTCATTATATTTCTCAGAGGTGGAAAAATAAGTGTTAGGTTGGATTTCGGCAGCGCTGCCACGTCCATGAAGAGCTGCTAAAGCATCCCATTAAGCATACAGTATGTCTGTAAGGAGTACTCTGTTGCTGAGGAGTCTTGGAGGCCTCACTGCAGTAACTCAACACAGTCCTGAGTTGTTTTTTATTACAGTGCAGCATTTGAGAAAGGCCGAACATTAAAGTCAATTCCCTTTATGTTACAAACTTTACATGTGGAGGTTACACACTGAAATAGACAAGACAGCAGTATCTATAAATAAATAGGATGTTCAGCCCGTTCCCATCCCTAGGTTGTCAAATACAAGCACTTTGTCATGCCCCTTGGCGTGTGATATTGATGCTAAAGGCACCTTTTTTTTGTGATGTGCGGGGCTTTCAGCTAACTCCAATATAAACCCATCTGTGGCAACCCATCCATTGGTGGGAGGAGGGGGAGGAGGATGGGTCAAACAAAACAAGAAGACAGTTGTTCACATCCCATGTGAAACTAAAAGTAAACAATGTTTTAATGTAACATTATGTTATTTATGTACGGCCATTGTGCACTGATACCACGTCACGTTACACTACGAAACAAAAGTACTTATTTTAACGCAAAACATCTTTAGTCTAGTAGTTTAAACCAAACCATGACTCTTTCACAACATAAACCACATGTTACAATGTTGTTTTTGTTATTTGTTTTTTTTTTGTGTTTTTTTTTTTTTGACGTTTTCCTACAAACAACAAAAAAACATTATAGCTGAATGATATGGCCCTAAAATAATATCACAGTATTTCAAGGTATTTTTGTGATAATGATATTCTTCACGGTACGACAAGGTCCGGGTCCCTACCACAATGGTTCCTCCATGTACACAGGTGCACTTTTTACCAGGTTCAGACCATTTAATGACATTGTTAACATTCCTGTCGGGATAACCAATAGGCAATTGCAGATAAATGATATAAAAAAGATGTTGATATTATGTCCTCTGACACTGCATATCATACCATTTGCTGGACCTTCTGGTGTCTGTAGCAGTAATATCATCACAGTCAATGTATATAAAAAATCTGGACTTGCTCTATCACAGAACTCTCCCTCTTCTCTGAACCCATTTGAAGATTTCAATACATTACATTAGTATAATATTATATTAATATTTGTACTTTTAACAACAATTCTGACATTCTAGTCTTTTCTGAAACCTGGTTAAAAACGTCAGTTGGAGATGACGATGTGAATGACGGTGAATTATTTGGACTGGCCACTAGGAGGCAGTCCTGTATTGTTGAAGTAGAAACTGCATGTGCGGGAAGGTGAGGAACTAATTAAGTTGTATAGTTTCCACCTGTGTGCCGCTTCCTCACCGCCTGCACTGCACACACTTTGTTTGCTTAGGTTTGGTGTGGCATCTGTGCTGCTCCGGTTTCCCTGCCACTGATTCCTGATTTCTTGGTTAATACAGAATAAGTTTACCCCATGTGTTGAGTTTTATTTCCATTATGGCAACTATCACTATTACAGCCTTTTATGTACCGCTGTTGTTTTGTTTATTGGTAGAGAAGTAGACGGTCCCAACAGACGATATCTCGGCGTTCCTCAAACAATTAGCCCCCTTGGTAGTGGAATGAGGTACGTTTTGCTTGGCGTATTTGTTCAATTTGGGGTGTTTATTCTGTGTTTTAATCATAATATTAGCTTTGTTTATAAATGTATTTTTTCTGTTAAATTGTAGTAAATTGCACTTTAGTTTTTTTGTATTTTGAATAAATACAAAATAAAATTGTATTTGGTAAGGTTTTTCCTTTGTTTGTGTAGGCTATTCTGTGACCATTTAGTGTATTTTTTTTGTGTGAAATGTGTTTGTAAATTTGCCTTGTAATTCATGAGCGTGTAAATTAACCCTTTTTTTGTATTTCAACTTATAGTTTTCACGGTGCATATGGAGAAATAAAGATTTAAGCACCAGTACAAGACTCTCCATTTTATTACGGATGCCAAGGGCCAGCTACAGACGATATTAACTTAAATGATTACAATTGATTTAGATGTGACAGACTCACTAAGGGTGAAGGTGTAGCAATCTGTTTGTCAGAAATAACATCAAAGCATCCCAGTTAGTTAGTATATCTGTGCCAAAACAGTATGAACTATTGAGTTTAAATATATAATTACGTCAAAATGCTTTTCTTTTTTTAGGGTTGTTGCTATTTAACAGACATTTTGTTGCAGCTGGTCACCTGTTTGAGGATAAAAGTATGACATCACCTAATTGTACAAATACATTTATTAAGCTCATGTTTAAACTTAGCACAAAGGAGGAGAAAAAAGTGACCTAAACAACTACCGTCCAATTTCAAAACTGTCTTGTCTGTCTAAAATGCTACAAACATTAGTAAATAATCAACTCAAGTCATTTTTAGCTCAATATGCTGTATTGACCCCCCACCAATCAGGCTTCAGATCAGATCATAGCACTGTCTCTTCTACTTCCTTAATTTTAAATGACATTGTGTCAGCTGCAGATAACAGGAAGCACTGTGTTGCTGTTTTTATTGATATATAAAAAGCATTTGATACAGTTGATCATTCTTTATTCCTAAAAAGACTATCAAATATTGATCCACAAGTCATTAAATTGGATGGATTTAAGACACTCGATATACGGTAGCTGCTACAGGAATTGCTGCCAAACAAAGTTTTGATGTATCGTGTGTACAATGACAATAAAGCTTCTTCTTCATTAAATGGTTCACCAATTACCTCTCTGGCAGACAACAGTGTGTAAAAGTGGGAAATGTTAGATCAGAGTTTTTACCAATAACAAAAGGTTTCCCACAAGGTTCAGTCTTAGGACCAGTGCTATTCAATATACATATATATATATATATGATATAGCTTTGTTCTTGCAAAACTGTAATGTCCATTTTTATGCTGATGACACAATTTTATATTGGTGGACTGACTCTGCAAATTTAGCTCTTAAATCCTGCAGCATTTTTTCAATGTTCTGCAAAATGCATGAATGAATCTCAAACTTGTATTAAATGCCGACAAAACTAAATATATGCTGTTCTCCAGAGCCAAAAACATTAACCACAAGACTCTCAAAAATCTGCACTCAAAATTGTACAATCATTGAACAAGTTCCACATTATAAATATTTAGACATCTAGATTGATCATAAATTCACCTTCAAACCACAAGCTGATGCACTTACAAGGAAATTACAATAATGTAACAATGTTTTTTTTGTACAGAAGTAAATCTCTAATGATGTAATTTATCGACATGCAAGCCCTTAGATTTATAAATGGAAACAGCTATGGCACACATCACTGTTTGCTTTATCAAAAAGTGAGTTGGCCTTCTCTTTCTATTAGAAGGGATCATCATTTGCTTTTATTTACTCATAGGGACTTCTTCAAAAATTGCCCTCATATTTGTCATCACTTACTGGTTGGGGAACTGCAACATATCACACATGTTCACAAGACTGGTTAGTACTGCAGGTTCCTAGAACTAAAACTGATTTGGGAAAGATTGCTTTCAGATTCTTTGCACCATATACCTAGAACGAATTACAGTGTACTTTGAAGCTTGATACTCTGGTTTCAATAGGTCAATTCAGAAATCTAGTCAAAAACCTGAGTAATTTTAACTGTTGCTGTTTTTAACTTTTTTAACTGATTCATGTTATGTATATACATATATATGTATATATATATATATATATATATATATATATATATATATATACATATATAAATGACATACACACATTCACCTTATTTCTTTAATTTGTGAAAAACAACAGTAACTCAGAGTGAGATTCAGATCCAGTATACAATATTAGGGAGAGGGAGAGACACTGTGCTGCTGCCAGAGGAGCCGCTGAATGGGTTCCCTCTGAGCGGTAAGTTGCTAAAAGAGTCTGAGAGCTGTTCATAAAACATCCAGGACTCCCAGACCTAACGACGCCATAGTTTATTCAACAGCTGCTCCTCTTTCTGGAACCACCGTGGAGATGGTTAAAATTTTGCTTTCAACCATGCTTGTTTTTTGTTGTTGTTGTTTTTAAAATATACTTTATTAATCCCCCTGAGGGGAAATTCAATTTTTTCACTCTTTTTGTCATTAACACACAGGTCCGAAAGACACACACATGCACAAACAGGACCTATACATGCACAAAGTGGAGGGATGTCAGAACCCCCCCCCCCCCCCCCCCCCATCATTATACAGTATGATCATTACAGTAGGTCAACAATTCGAAGTTTTTCATATCATATTAAAAATCATACCGGTATAGACATTATACAAAAATCAAATAAACAATCAATTACATAAACACATACAGCACAGACAAAAAAAGCATGGCTATCATTAATTCAAATAATGCATTCTCTGTCATTAACTTAACCCACTCACTATACTCAGGGCTAACTTGACTTCCAGTTGTGGAGGATGAGCAAATGCTGATGATGCTAGAGCAAATGCTGGCCTTGGAGATCTTGGGTAAACATGACCTGTCCCCAAAGAGGCAAAGTTGAAGTGATTCAGGAACAGGCATACCTAGCAACTCTTGTATTGTTTTGATTATCTCGCACCAGAAACCAGAGGACAGACCCACATTGCATGGATAAAGGTGCCTTCCTGCCTTTTACATTTCCAGCATAGATTATTTTCTAGAAGCATCTGTATTTGACAACCTGGGAATTTGAACGGGTTGGATATTTACCTTGCATGTTCTTCAGGGAGCTTCCTTTGTCGTTGCATATGAAACATCAAGTCCCCGCCGTTCACATATTCAATCACTAGAAATAACCTGGAAACCAGAGCATGATGTAAAAATGTATTATTTCACCAGTGTCGCTGTTTAACAGAGGCTCCTTTAGAAATGTTAAGACTAAATGGTTAAAAGAAATTTGCAAAATAAAGAGATACATAATGACATGCCCTTCATGTAAAAAAAAGGGTTTTCTTGTGAAATGTCATAAGGATAGCAGATATAAAAGAGTACATTTGCTTCTGTAGGTCTGCTTTTCACTTTGGTTGTTGTGAAAACAAATGTGTTTTTTTGAGATGTCATTTTCGACATCTAAATTCATCTCTACATACAGAAATGTTACATGTTGACTTTTAAAGCCCCTGTCAAGTGCTACGCAATCAGTGCTACAAGCCAAAAAAGCTTGTATTAGTTCATCTTTTGTTTCTAGTTTTCCAAAGAAATACACTGAAGGGACCAAAACCAACAGTAAACTGACTAACTTACCAGCAAGCACTGCCTTAAGGAGTGATAGACTTCATTGCTCTGTGCCATAGTGCTCCAATGACATCGAAATATTGATTAAAAACACACAATGATGTATTTTGTGCATTTAGGTGACACATACATTTTGTTTCATTTCAAGGAACATGGCCACAAGTGTATTTTCAATCTTGAACTGAGAGAAATAAACTACAAGTGCTATGTCCACTGTACATTTATTGTTCATTGTATAGTATGACTCGTTTATGCATCCAAATAGGTTTTGAACGTACTTTTGAGAAAACTACTGCACACTACTGCCTGCTGCAGCCCATTCGCCAGAATAAAAAAATGGTAGCATTGTACGTTGCTGCAGTTTCTATGTTTCACATGTATTATATCAACAAATCTAAAGTGACAGTTATAAGCTGACATTGTTCTGGCGGTGGAGAGTATGGTGGATGGTGTGTCACCTCGGTGAGACGGCTGCCAACACACAACAAAACTGTTTTTTCAACGAACCACTGCATTACCAACAGTGATTGTGCCACTGAAACCAGGCATTTTATACCAAAACATGATCTTTTCCTAAACATAACCAAATGGTTCTTGTACCTTAACATAACCACGCATTAACCACAGTGTCACTGAAATTTAAAAAGTGCAAAGTTTTAATTCATCTGCTTCGTGATAACGTACAAATGTGACATATGTCATGCGGTTTAATGCCAACATTTATTCTGGTAATTTGGTTGGGCATAAATAACCCACTGTGTCTTGTGTTATATTTGATTTGTTTTCAGTTTGATGTATGCCAACTTAGTCAGTGACAAATATAATGATCAGTAAGGCTACTGCAAGATTATTCTTCACAAAACAAATATTACATTATTATATATTACAAACAGAACTACTTTCGGTTGTTTTTAACCAAGTCATTGCTGTGTTTCCAGCGTTTTAGCCACCAAACATTGGTCTTTTGTAGTGACCTGTCACTGTGTTTTCACTGGGGATAGTGCCACAACAGGCAATTGTCTCCCTCAGAGACAATGCTGTGTTTCCAGCCGGGATTGTGCCACAAAAAGCAGGTATCTTTTGCCAAAACATAGTCTTTTCCTAACCATAACCAGCTGGTTTTTGTGCCTAAACATAATGGCACTTTCATCACAGCGTTGTTGAAATATTAAGAAACGTGAAGTTTCAGTGTATCTGCTACATAATTTCATACAAATGTAGCATATCTGTGATTTGCAGACATGTTCAATGCCAACATTTATTCTGGTGATCGGGTTGACAGCTGACATGCAAGATGGCTGAAAATATCTGTATGGAGAAATGAAGGCTCTGCCCACTTCCAATGCACGTACTGAATAATGACCTCGAATTTTTGGTGACTAGACCATCATCAGAGCAAATGCTTAACAAAAACTTATGATGACAGCATCAAGAAGGGCAAACCAGTGCTTTTTAATGCAGGTAATAACTGAGGGTAAATTAATGTGGAGGGCAATCAGGAGATCCAAATACAAATATGCAGAAAATGTGCAAAACATTCAACTTTTAAAAACATTTATATAATCCATTTAAAGCACAAAATCAACATTTTAACCCACAAATGGTGACATTGCCATTTTTTGTGGTATCTTGTAACTCTGGAGCTTCCTATGTGCTTGGACCAAGGAAACTATAATTGTGAACTTGCAGGAGATGATAAGAAATATACCAGCTTTGTCCTTTAATGAAGAAGAGGCCATCACTAGGAAGTAATATTTCATATTACTGAAAGGTACGGTCAGGTAGACTTAGCTGCAGCTGAAATGTGTTGCCTTTAATACATACAGTATGAGTGTCAGCCTTCTCATGCTCTTACCGACTTTCTGTCTGGAAACAGGAGTGGAGGCCTACTAAGAATGGATTGGTGGACGCCTGCTCAAACACGTGCTTCTCTGTCTGTACCCAGTCAATATCCTGGAGAGATGACAGGAGACAGATGGAGACAGAGAGGAAAGATAATGTACTGACAATCAATTTGTCTTATCAATAGACTTTCTGTGTGGTTAAACAGACAGAGTGAGGTACATCATGCCACAGATAAAACAAATGCAGTCAGTCCTGTGAAGAATCCTCACACTCAGGATTATTCTGAGACTGCTTATTTCCTGTTCCTGTTAAGAGTGTGGACCTTGGATGGTGTGCCAAAAGACAACTGATCTGACAGTTAGTCACTGACACTAATTAAAGATCATTATACCTTGTTAAAAATGACACCCAGACAGAGCTTTGTATTTATATATAACTCTCTATATATTTTATACCATATACACAACCTCTATATACATATGATATCTAATGTGTGAATAGTGTCTGTAGACACAAAGTATGTGTAAGATGTAGTCAACCAAAAAATGTACGGAAGATAGAATGAGTCAGGGTTGGCAGGGGAGAAGTGGGACTGATTAACCCGGGGAGGGGGGCCCTTGAAAAGCCTAGAATGAGAAGTTTGTCTTTGTTTACAATTATTTATTTCTAAGTAATAGTAGTGCCATAACTAAATAGGGGTGTAACAATCCAAAGATCTACATTGATATATTGATTCAATGATCAACGATTCAATATCATCGATGCAAAGTGGAAACCTTGATCCATATCATTATCTTTAGGCTATGCCTTTATTTTAAAATTCTGTATCACCGTTAAACAGCGGCAAGCAGCCGGCAAGCAGCCAAGGGAAAGACGATGAGCATAATGTTATTTACTTGGGAATAAACCAGCAGTGTGGAAATATTATTGATTTTGGGAAAGATAAAGGTCAACAGACAAAGCACATGCTGTATGTAAACAATGCTATTCCAAAATAAAACACAACGTAACTGCCTGGTTGGGTGTCTAACTCCACTAACTTCTAAGTAAAGCAACATTAGCTACTCTGTTTCAACAATGTTCGACTGAAAAAAAATGCGCATGCAGGCTGAAATTCAACCGCAGACTTTGTAATATCAGCAAATATCATATTGTTGTCCAAAGAATCATTATAATATCGTATTGTGATGAAATTAGTGATTTACACCCCTCAGACTAAATATAAATTGCATGAATAAATCTGTTGAAAGACTGAACTTTGTAAAGAAAATGGTGGAAGCTCTCAAAGGCCCCTCTCACCCCTTAAAGACACAAGGTAGTTTAGTCCGCCCCTGCACTAGGATTCATCTCTAAATGCAGCTGGAGCCGGGTGAGTGACTGCTTATTTTGCTGGAGCACCAAAGCACACTGTCATGTCTTTGCCCAAGACAGGGAAATTCAGAAAACTGACTCTGTACAAAAAAAAGAAAAGGAAAGAAATGTTTCAAAAGGTGCATGAGAGAGCCATGGATCAAGAGAGGAGGTTGGGGGGCCCTCAAAGACTGCTTATGCATAGAGCCCAAATTCAGTACTACGCTCCTGACTACAGCTGTCAAATAAATATTGTGAGGTAAAAGTATAAAGTTGCTTCAGATGGGGACACTCCAGTAAAGTAAACACACGCTTCTAAGCTATTTTTGACTAGTGCAGCACCTGATTAAAAGGACTTGGCAAAGTAAGAATCCTTCTGACAACTAGAAACCTACAGTATCTTTATTTACAAATCAATTTTCTCTCATTGTTATCAGCTAGCTTTCGGTGGAATATGTGGTTTTATAGAGAGCTGTGAGTGTGGATGTTTCATGCAGATTTTAAAGTGTCATTAAGTTGATGATGTTTAATGTTTTATGTGCTCTACAACATAATGAGTCTAAATTTTGAGTTTCCCATGCTGTGCTCTGACACGATATGGTTAATTTATGACATCACAATAGAGACCCCATATTGTGCAATTGATACCAAATTCCTTCTGGTCAACTCAATAGCATTTGAGGAATTTATAATTATGCAGAATACGCCATAACAACACATCTCGTACTGGTCATTTCAGCTCCTTTAGTAGTTTGTAGTCTGTCTGTGAGAGCTCTTACAAGCTTCCTTTGATGTCAGGCAATAGACTACTAAAGAGATGAATTATTAAACTAATGTGCATGAATAGAGCCATGAATATATGAATGTCCAATCACAACAGGAGGACTCGATGGTTTCATTACATCCTCTCAGTTAGGAAAAACTGCATCTGTCTTATGGACTTCAAATGTTTATATGTGGAGAAAAACAAGAAATAAGTTGATGGGGGCAATAGAGGCATGAAGCCTGTGATGTGGTTTATGTTGTCCTGGATTAGTCGTGCAGATGTTGGATTGTGCCGTAGCTATGGACAGTGATCCTCGGTCTGCCTACATGAGCTCACTCATTACTCTTTTCTGTATCCTTTATTATGTTTTATATTTTACTGCCCTGTAAAGCACTTTGAATTTCCCTTGTGTATGAAATGTGCTATACAAATAAAGCTGCCTTGCCTTGCCACTGGTTTCTGTTCTTGTTTTGTTTTTGAACAGGATTTATATGTTGAGCAATTGTGCCATCTAGTGAGTGCATATGACACAAACACTGCAAAGTCAACAGGATGCAGGACTCATCTGTCCCAACTTTGTCTTTAATTCTGTTGTTTTTGCTTCCTTTAAAGGTCCACTGTATGCAAGACATATTGGAACTAGTTCAGTTACTAGTTTATTCCATTAGTGAACCCGGCAGAGGTGCAGCAGCCTTTAGATCATTTTGTAAAGACAGTAGGTTTCATAGGAGACACCAGTGATTAAAATGCCAAAGGTAACACCTCAGTGTTTCTGTTCTATATTAAAAAATGTAATGTACTTTTTTTGTTGACTATATAAATAAGAGACATTAAATTTAAGAAGATTTTTCCTTGTTTTTTTTTTTTTTTTAACTAGTCAAGATATATAGCAGGAACAATGCACAGGAACCTATGACCGGTGTATATATGTATGCATGTATGTACATATGTATGTGTGTGTGTGTGTGTGTGTGTATATATGTATACATACACATATAGATACAGATATAAGTAACCTTTCTTGTCACCAGATAACGGTTGACAAAAAAGTGTTTATAGCCTAATCAGCAGGCCCAAACAGTATTTTCTATTGTTTTGTGTGGTGATCCAAAATTGAAAATTTGTGGATTGGAAATTGTGGAATTCTGCGAAATGTTTTTTTTTTCCTTGCTCATAATGTGATAGACAATATTTATTTATCATAACAACTGTCTTTGAGCAAAAATAACCTCACACAATACATACCTAAAATTACCTCGACCAGGCCAAAAGAACTACTTTGTAGATTTTAGAAGAAACTTTAAAATCAGAAATTTGACTCAATCATGAATACTTCAATGAAAATTTAAACATTTATTAGAAAACTCAGTCAACAAAATGTGAGATACATGGCCATTAAAATGGAAGGTTCAATATAGAGCAGCAAAAACAAAAATTAATTTGCCAGTCTATTAACAGTAAATCTTTTTGACATTTGTTCTCACTACACCTCTAACTTTGATTTTAATGCTAACTGAATACAGCACACAATTGTCCCACACATGCACAAGGAGGTGGAGGAGACAGTGACAACTTTCTGAGTTTTACAAGCAGCATCTATATTCCTTAAATCTGCAGAAAGTCTGCAGAGTTCTGCTGGTGCAAGTTCCACATGGGCCTGCTAATCAGGCATGACATTATTATAGACTATAACAGGGATACTCCACTTTGCCCAGGGGCCACTTTTGCAAAATGACAGGGGGCCAGGGGCCAATAGCAGCCCTGCAAAGGTCAGGTTTATGCAGGGGTGTTTCTAGGATTTGAGGACATTTGGGGCTTAGCCTGGATCTCTGTTGTGGGGTCTGGGGATCCTCCCCTGGCATTTTTTCAAATGCAAATTTTCAAGCTCTATGAAAATGGTTGGGAGGCTACCCAGCACCCTATCGCAGGCCAGATTTGGCCCATTGGCCATAAATTGATTATCACTACTATAGTGTTGTTTTCCGATGTTTAGAAGTATTTGGTATGTGCGATATCCTTGTTTATATTTGAAACTAGACTGTATTATAAAATAAAGAAATAATCTCTTTCTTATCGCTGTGCAATAATCCAAAATGATTTGATTTATTTCCTGAAGCTTTTGTGCAAAATTAAATAACAAAACTGAAGTGCTCTCTTGGATATTTCACGATTGGTAGTATGGCCAATGAATTTGAAGAAAGTCTAACAAACTTTTACAACAGTCTAAGTTGTGTACTTAAGTTTACAGACTGTGCTTTACATGGGAACAATGATCAACTGATAAGCTTTGGATGATTCGAGCCTTCATTCAAAATTGAATGTCAGAGCAACAAATGTAATATCAGACTAACAAAATGGTTCACAGAGTGGACATAGTGGCATCTCTAAAGCTTATCAACACATTAAGTCTTTTTTATTAAATCTGTACACAAACAGAAAAGTTAAAACAACAGTTTGTGTCTCTAAGAGGAGTTGCACCCTGGAACTGTTTCTTGGTGATCAACAGTTGGTGCAGTGGCTGTGTGTAGCCCCTCCTGTAGTCTTGTTGTTACAGTAAGGTCATCAGGTTTGGTGCCATTGTGTCTGTACAGAGACCAAAACCAAAATCTGAACCCACTGACTGTAAAGTACTGTAACTTGCACTATAGCCAGAGATACTGCACTCGCTGCCTCCATCCAATAGGAAAGAGTGGGTGAATCTGTAAACAGTTTGAAAAAGTTTCCGGTATGTGAAACCATAAATTGTTGTTTTTACATTTCTGTTTGTGTACAGATTAAACAAACAAGACACGACATGCTAACCGGTGCTGGTAGGTGTATTTTCAAAGTCAGACCGAGCCAGGTCCAAAGTAACAAAGTAACAGGGTAATAGCAGTCTTTATGCTAAGCTAAGCTAAACCTGTCCTGACTCCAGCTCTGTGTGTAACACACACACACATGACAAAAAAAACCCCAACTAATTTTCTCACTTGTGAAAATGTGGAAAAGTGGGTGAACTGAGCATTTAACAGACTGATTCTAATTTTCCTTTTTCTTGTAAAGTTGTGAATAAAATTTGTGTGAACCCTGGACAAAAAGGTAAACACCATGCTCTCCAGTTACATTCACATTAAAGGGTAAGCTTGGCATTTTCCAACCTGGATAATATTTTCTCATGTTTTGTGTCAAGTTATGTCCAATAAAAGTGTTTGTTTTTGCAACTAAAAGATTGTTACTAAAAGTGTTAATTTTTGTTACTTTTAAAGAAACATTCCTGTATTGGTTTTGATTCTGTCAGTTGCCTGTGGTTTTAAAACTAATTCTCTAATAGACTACAATGTATAATGATGGGTGATGTTCATTCCACAAGGTTCAGTGTAAAGGTCAATATTGTTTTCAGTTCACATAAATGATATTCATCTGTATGCAGATGACACCGTTTTATTGAATTGAATATCTGCAATCGTATTTTGATTCACTCCAACTTCAACTACATACAGTAATCATAAGTTAGCACTAAATTCAGACAAAATCGAAAGGATGCTGTTCACCAAGGCTACTCATATTGAATCTTTCAATATTCATTCTACAAATGGCACATCCATAGAGAGAGTCCCAGAGTATAAATACCTTGGTATCTGGCTGAATGACAAATTTTATTTTAAGTACCATATGGACAGTCTGACTACCAAACTGAGAACAATACTTGGCGTCTGTACAGAAATAAGAACTGTTTGCCATTTGTACATTGAAAAAGAATAGTAGAATCTGTAATTTTGTCAGTTTTGCATTATGGGGATGTTATACATGGAAAAGCTGTTACTGGATACTGTATACCATTCAGCCCTAAGGTTCACAACGTCTTGGTACTCGTTTACAGAATAGGTCATTGCTTTACACTCCCTTAATCAGAACTGAACTAGGAAGAATGTCATTCTCTTACAGAGCTCCTTACACAAGGAATGATCTGCAAAAGACCTTAAACTTTGACACTCTGCCACACTCATGGCTGTTTCAATGCCTTATTTCAGATCTTGCTCTAAATTTGTGTAAATGCTTTTAACTATACATCTACATCTTAACATGTTTATCATCTTGTATTTCTTCTTTTAGCGATCATATATTCCTACTGTTGTTGGTTTTTTTTGTATGATTTCATTTCTGTTTTATTTGATATTCATAATGGTTCTTTGTTTGCTTATTGACTGTTTTCAATATCTTTGTTCATACCCTCAAAATGTGGGTCTACCTTAATTGATTTCCAGAGTCTTAAATAAAGGTTCTTAACAAATGAATTTTTATTCATCAGTATTCTATGCAATATTGTCAGTTACTGTCTTACAACACGCTCGCTAGTGAAAGTTAAAGTGAAAGCCAACCCCAGATTAATCCTTGTTTGTTGTTTCACCTCTATATTTGCATTTTATGGCACTGTGTCTGTTAGATGCTTGCTGCTTACAGTCTGTCGCCCACTTTAAGAAAAAGCCCTGACCTCATCTGAGCGCTGTGGGGGTACACGCCCAGAAACATCCTGAGCACAGAAAAAAGATGAGAATATACCTGCAGAAAATACACCTCCACACACTGAGAGTAGGTCAGAAGTGATGACTGAGAGGGATTACTTCAGTATGAGTCTATATATTGTTTACTTGAAAAATCCACTGCCAAACCCACCTGACTCCATTCAAATAAATATAGCATATTTAGAGTAAGCATATTTTCACATCTAACTGGCTGAATTAAAAGTTTATTTCAACCAAACCACAGCTGCTGATTGTTGGAACAGTGGAAAGACAAACCACCAAACCTTTTTTTTCAAGTTTTCTATTTTGTTTCTGTTGACTTTGAATGAAGTGTGTTTTATGATGATAAAATCACTGTTTATTTAAATGTAGTCTAATGGGTTTAGCGATAGCGAATTCAGGGCTGCTTCTGGTTTAACAAAAATAATCTGAGCCTGTCAGTGGCAGGACCAGGCTTTTACTGGACATTGTTTTTCTTGAAGAAACGCAAACCAGTTGCTTACGATATAGCACTTATGATTATCATGACCTGGATGACAGAGTATCTTCACCGACAAACCTTTATTGGACGCAAGCTGATGGTGCAAACATGCCCCAAGTGGTTATATTGCAGCCTGTGTTGCTGCTGCTGGCTGCAGTGGTGTCTCTAAATACTGCACCAATTTCAAAAATTGCAGTTCCCATCTTAGTCACTCAGACACAAAAACATGGGAAAATAGGGTCCTAATGGAAAAATATCGAACTTACCCTTAAATAATACATGTCAGTGATAAGTAGGTCTGCATTTGTCCTGCATTAGTGGTAGTATTATGCAGACTTTTTTTTTTAAATTAATTTCACGTCATGTTCATCTGGTGATTCATCACTGCAAAAAGGATGCTATACCAAGAATTCATCTTTTCATGTGAGTCACCCACTCACTTGTTCCTGCTTCCTCCTAAGCCCCTTTTCCGGTTCATAAGCTCTCCGCCACTTGTGTCGTTTCCACCTTGGGGGTGGGAACGACACAAGTGGCCCATCCAATGCCTGTTTTGCCCATTCCTTTCAGAAGCTCCTACCAGTATCTGACTCAGCCATCTTCACTCCCTTTTACTCATTTCTGCTTTCCAGTTTTTTCCATCTCTCCATCTCTCACAGTGTAGCAGTTCTCAGCCCCTGCCCCTGGGATCCACAGCCCTGCTACTTTTTATCATGACAAGCTAATCAGGGTCAGATTCATCCTTGGAATGCAAGGTCAAAGCATTTAAACAGACAGTCGAATCAGAAACCTCTCCTCTAATTCAAACAGCATACTGAACTAGAATTACCGCCTGCTGTTACATACCTCTGCACACCAGTCAAGTTGCACTTACAGTTTACATCCATGCCTGTGAAAACATGGATGCTGCACACACATCTTCCCCCTGGCAGCACAGGAGATCTAAACAATCAGCAGAGTTTTAAGGTGGACATCTAAGATTAGAGTCAATCAGTAATTGTTAAGTCCAAGTGAACATTTGTGCCAAATTTGCAGAAATTCCCTCGAGGTGTTCTTAAGATACTTAATTGACAAGAATAGGACAGATGGAATGATGGACGGACGGACGGAAAACTAGAAAACATACTGCCTCTGGCCATGGCAGACGCCTTGTGTCCTCTTTGAGTTCCACCCTACACTGCAGTACATAGCGGCTGTTCTCATAGCATCACATCATCTGACGTCTGTAGTACAAACTGGAGGTGGCAAACAGTATGTGAGCCACTCTGGTGGGTGAATGTGATTAAAATTGCTGCTTTTCTGGAGCAGTGACTCAACAGTGACAATGTTGAAGCTGGGAAATATGACAGTGGTGTATCCTGATGATGCCTAATGTGGGTTTACATAGAAATCAATACTTGCAGGTGTTTTGATGGGATTACATTGCACCAGTGTGTGCTTACACAATTTATCCACAAGAATGAACCATCTGGTAATGTCACCTTGTCCCTAATCCATTTCTGGGCAATCCAAAGGAAAAACAATGAAAGCACCTCTCATTGCAAAGAGGGACAGTTTGCTTTAGACATGCAGAAAGAAAGGAGGTGTATAAAAAGCTGAAGACAAACGCAACAGTTTTCAATCTCTATCCTCCTCCTGAGAAATCCATTTCTGGACACAAAGCAGCATGCAAAGATCACCTTTTTGTTAAGATATGTATTTACAGAGTTAAAAACAGGTTTCTATTTCTTGTCTTTCTTGTTCATTCTAGTCTTATAGCATTTTTAGATTTGGCCATCATTCTTCTCATAATAACATCGAACAAGTTAAGAAAATATAGGAGGCAATATTGAAGCTAAAAGTAAAATAATCTCCTTTTTTGGTGCTCTTCCTTTCACATTTACCTCCATAAAAAGGGGTTTAGATCATGTGGGCACTAACGCTGGATTTGTTTACAACTTCAATGATTCTTTGACTGTCTTTTTTAAACTGTTGGACTGTTATGAGTTCCAAATTTCAGCAACTGCTTTGGTGAGAACAATGTTAACAAAATGACTTTTACAAAAACAAGGCCCGAGTCGTCATAAGCCTGAATTATCTTTTAGTATAACATGCCAGTGTGTTGTCAGACACTGGTGCAAAACTTTAAGCCCAGTGACTGCAGAGGTCACATTCCTTCACCACAATCAGCACTCAAAAGATTCCTCAACTTCAGACTAATGCTTTGATAACACTTCTACTTAAAAACTGGCGAAAGCAGAGGCACTTTAAGATAAACTGATGTAGCAGGTGTATAAATACAATAAGTATAGAGCAGCATTCACATCAGGATAGACATAAAATTAGCTTCCAGCTAGATAACGCATTAAATATCATCTATCAAATACTATTTACAAACTTTTATTTGTGCTTTACATTGATCAGGCATCACTACCATAAAAACTGAAGTCTGTACTCAAACATGTTGTCAACCAACAATTAAAAAAGTATTCATTCAAGGGGTGTGCCTTATCATCTTGTTCATGATAAGACAAGTACAATTTTAATATGATGTAAAAAATTCATATTGTGATACCCGCGATATTTTGACTTGTTGACATGTTGACGTCATATTGTTACCCACGGCAACAACAAGCATGGCTGAAAGCGAAATTATAACCAACTCTGTGGTGGTTCCAGAAAGAGGAGCAGCTGTGGAATAAACTGTGGCATCCTTAGGCCTGAGAGTCCTGGATGTTTTATGAACAGCCCCAGACTTCTCAGACTCTTTTAGCAATTTACTGCTCAGAGGGAACTCATTCAGCGGCTCCTCTGGCAGCAGCACAGTGTCTCTCCCTCTCCTCTCTCACCTTACGCACATGGAAATTGGTTTCGCCAAGTGATTTTGTCATAAACCTTTGACAATGTAAACCTACATGACTCTTGTGGCTCGACAAAAAACTACACATATGTGAATGTGCAATAGTTACGGTATCATGACAGCCTGTCACAGGTTACAGCCTGATGATTAGAGGAGAAATGGCAGAGCATAAAGGTCCAGATGGAAAACAATAACCAAACAACTCAATCATTTAGGATTTTGTTAAAAGAGAAGTGCCTGTTGGTTTACATATATATAGATCCCAGGGTAAAAAAAAATTGTATTTGGGAACTGTTTAAATGTGTAATTTGTGGTAGATTTTATTTCGTTGAACTATTAATAATGTATACAGAATCTGAATCTCACTCTGACTTACTGCTGTCGTTTACAAACAACAACAGTTCTTTACTGAATATTTGAAGGCAAACTGTAAAATGTAAAAACTATGTCACTTATTTTGCTGCAATTCCATGCTTTTAAATTAACTTCTTTTTTTTTCATACATTAATATATATTTTTTTTTTTTTTTACCAATTTGTCACATTGTCAAGGATATCGTAATCACAAAAATACCCTAAAATATCATGATATTATTTTAGGGCCATATCACCCACCCCTAATTCATTCAGTACACCAACCCAGTTGCCAGAAAAAAAATATTGGCATTGCACGTTCTGCAAACCTCAAATACGGTATTTTTTCACATAATCATATTGCAGATACATTGAAAAATTCTACATTTCAACAATGCTGTGGTCAAACTGTAATTAGGTTTAGGGACAAAAAACACATGGTTATGGTTAGGAAAAGATCATGTTTTGACTAAAATTATCCAGTTAATGGGGCACAATCCCTGCTGGAAAAGCAACATGATAAAAAACAACTAAAGAACACCCACATTTGGTGGCTAAAAATCAACTGGAGACAGTGATGACCTGCTAAAAAAAACAACAGGTGTTGTTGTTTGTTGGACTCAAACAACGGTCTGCAGCTTGGCAGTTGTCTCGCCTAGGTGTCACGCCATCAACTATTCCCTCAACCTCCAAATGGCAAAGTCAGGTCATCTACTACATCAATTTAGAACAGTTGATATGGCAAGCTACAGATGACACAGGGTGAGAGGCGGGGTACACCCTGGACAGGTTGCCAGACTATCACAGCACTGACACACAGTGACAGATAACCATTCACACTACCTACAGGAAATTTAGATTCAGCAATTAACCAATTAACCTAACCTGCATGTTTACATGTCTTTGGGCTGTGGGAGAATGCCAGATAATCATAGAGAAAATCCACGCTGACACGGGGAGAACATGCAAATTCACACAGAACTACCAGCCAGCTGGCAAGTTTGAACTCAGGACCCTTCTGCTGTGAGGCCGTTACATACAAACGTATCCGCAGTTTGCAGAAACATATAATGCCACCTTTTTTTCTGGGGACTGGGCTGAGTTTACACTTGCATTACTGACTCTTGTTCATCCAATTTTTTTAAGGATTATGTGAAAAAATAGCTACTGGGTAGCTACTAGGGGTGCAATGGTTTTACAAAATTCATGGTTTGGTTACAGTGGTGTCATGGTTTGGTATGTTTTTAATACAGCAATAAAAATGGAAATGCCAGAGAAATTTCCCTGATTTTTACATCTTTCTTTTTCTTTTTCTTTTTTCTTTGAATCTTGTTATTTCAAATTATTTATTTATTAAAACTAACGCCAGAAAGTATAATATTTTTGGACTTGGAACAATATAATCAATAATATAATTTTTACGATATATAATATGCCATAATTCCCTCTCTAATACCTGTTGTATAGGGCTGTGAAAACATCCACAAATTTCTCCTTCAAACAGCTGTCTTTATTCAAGTTTCTCACTAAAATCTACATTTCACAAGATTACCTAAACACGTAACGAGAAAGCATAATATACCTACGCCCAATAGTAATTTTAACACATCTTGAACAGAGCTTGACTGCATCATCATGTAACTCAATACAACCTCCGTCAGCTGCGGCCACCAGCTGCTTAGAGCAAACCAGCTCACTCCCCTCCTGCTGATTTAACATGGATTTGTTGTTCACAATGTAGCATTATCAGGGAAACAATAGGTGAGTTTATGTGTCGATCTCTGCTCGCCATAAAAACGCCCTACAGGGAAGCAGCCTGCTACTAGTCATCTCATGACACCACAGTGAGATCACAGAGCCTCTTTGCCAAACAATCATTGTGTTCTTCTCATTAATTTAGGTTTGTGGCCATTTGTCTCGAGTCCTGCTTTTTAGCCTGTGCAAATCTGATGAACAGAAAAACAACAGCCACTGTCATCTTAGTAACCATGTTACAATGAGCTAGCTTAGCATAGCTGCCACCCAGTGTGTCTCACTGGAGTGGAATGTTCTGGTTTGGAGATGGGAGGGGCAGACAGCATGTTGCCTGTTCCTTCTTGTGGGCTGCCTTGTTAAGAACATTATATTGAACACAGTTTAAGCTATAGATTTTATTTTCCACATGTAATAGTATTAGTTCAACATGTCATTCAGTTTGTATTGTGTACTGAGCTGAAAGCCTGGAACCAAATGGTTCAATACAAATACATGTATTGTTACAGCCCTAGTAGCTACAGGATAACTGAATATTCAAAAAATAAATTAATAGAAAGAGTGTTTGGCATTGGACTCATGAAGCTTCATGAGTGAAGTTGCTTCCAATTTACTTTTTTGTAATTTTGAGATTGAGTCAAAATTGCACACACAGTGATGTCATGTATCAAGTCTCTATTGTTGGTATCTAAATCACATAAACGGAAGGCTTGTTGTCATGACACCTTGACTTTTCTCATTTTAAAGAAAGAAAAAGCCATTTTTCAACTGCCGTTCTGAGACAACAGCAAAGACTAGGGCCAGTTTCCGCACCATGGTTGTGTACCACACTGATCTGGTTCATAAGTCAGTCTGTCTTGCACAGCATCCACCAACTCTTAGTGTCTTGCACATGACTTTGCACCTGTCCTCCCCTCCCCTGTCTCACACCCTTGACATCCCAGGTGTACTCAGTGTCTCACCTCATCATCGTGGACCAGCTCCTTCTTTACCACCTTCATGGCATACACCTGCTTGTTTTTCTTTAGCCGAACCAGCAGGACTTTGGCGTAGCTTCCACGGCCGATCACTCGGATCAGGTCGAAGTCACCCAGCCCGAGAGCAATGCCCGGGGAGAGCTTAATGCCATCGATGCCATCAACTACTGCTTTGATGTCCTGGAGGAGGGTGGAGAGGTCAGACCGCTGTGAGTGTATTAAACATACAGTACCTTCACAATAAATATGCTTGGTTGAAGTTGAGAGAGTGACAAAGTAAATATTGTAATGATTGAAAGCCTTTCTCACCTCGTTATCTGCATCTTCTGTTTTATCCACTGTACAGTTGTGTGGTAAAAAAGATACTGCAAACAACAGACACAAAGGGCCACTGAGTTATGATCATGTGGAGCCATTTATAATGTGACAAAAACTGAATCTGTGCATTTAAGTTTAACATGTTGTTTGTTTTTTGGCCAGTAGAGGGAGGCAGAGTACAGAGAATCAAGTCCAGCTTCTCCACAGGAAAAAAACAAACTAGGTCAATCCACAGAGCATATCGTTTCAGGGAGCCCCAAACAGACCCCACATCAGCCCGCAGTCTCCTTTTAATGGGATTTACGCCTCTGTTCTGTGGGATCCCATCAGAGAGCAGTAATGTGCTTAGATAACAGTTGAGAGTTACACAGTTACATAAGTGATGACAGTGAATGTGAGGTGAAGCAACCAGGGTTTGAAGTTAACCTCTTGAACAAAGTATCTGTTCTATTCATTCGTCTTGGGATTACATCATGTGTACTGTACTGTACATGTAATATACAGTGTAAACAGTGTCTTTATTGGTACCACAAAGGAAATATTTACTGCCACACCCCTTTGTAGATCAATTCACAGCTATTTTTCTGCTAATTTAAACACAAGGGAGCTGCATGTATGGTGTTTGTATGAAGCTGTCATATGGGTTCCACTGCTGAACTGCTTGAGATGTGAGGAGCAGGTTGTGGATTTGACAATGACAAGACAGAAAGCAAACATAAATTAGCGGTGTGGGAAAAAAAGATATAGCATAGTATTGTGATAATTTGCGTGGCAATATTGGATCAATACATGGACATCCGGTATTGATTTTTTTTCCCATTGCATGAATTATTAATGTTGCAAATACAAATAATATGTTTGAGAGCCTAACTGAGCATCGCATTCATTCAGGCAGGACATGATGTCAAGCTCAGCTCACATCCCAGCTACATCAACTGATCTCAAGCAGCCTAATCAATTGATGGATCAGCTGATTGATGGAAGGGAGTCAGCTGATAGATCACATGATTTCTGTCTATGTAACCAATTGGCAAATCACATTCTGAGTGCCCTATTTAAACTGCTTTGGCCTGCCTACTGTTGCTGCTTCCTCTGCAAGCTGCTTTACAACTTGACTCCACCCCAGCTCCTCCTTTTCATGTTGTGTCTGACGTGTCTGATCCATGACATTTCTGTTTGTCATTGATGCTAGCTCTGTTCTGTTCCTGGGGGCTCTTTGCTGCTGCTCTCCCTGCCTTAGGCTTTCCATGTAGGTGCATGGAAGGGCAGAGAGGTGTGCTTTCTCCGCCTTAGGCTTTCTGCGTAGGCCCAAGGAAAGGCAGAGGGGCCCCAGAACAAAACCATACTGCCAAATATAATATTACAAATGGAAATAAGTTTCACTGGCTAAAGTGGTCCTGACTGAACTACAATAATAAAATCAGTTGCTTTTTTCAGACCACTAGATACATTTTGCTGCAATAAAAATGACCGGAGATGTACAGACTGAAAACTTTCTCTTACTGGACAAAAGGGATGTTATTGACAAAGTTTTCCTTTAGTGACTAAATTTACAGTAAAAAAAAAGGTAATACATTGTAATTCAAAGGGACATTGTGTAACATTTTCAGTTGTTTATTGGCAAAAATTGATATCTGCATTCATAAATATGTCATCATTGGTGTACTATTACCTCCACCAATAATCTGACTTAATCTCGTAAAAGGAGAATTTCGGATTTGTTTGTACATTGTGCAGGTAAGTCGTCTGGGGGTCCACAATGTTTCGCCATCTTGAGAATACATTCGCCAGCAAGGGACATACAGCACCGCCTTCTGCATTTTTGTTGAGAGCCAGGCCAGCACTGCGTGACTGAGGAGCCAAAGGAGAGGAGCAAGAGGCGCTTTGCTACTACCCTGGCACATTTGAAACAAAGTCCCACTCTTTGAGCATAATGCAGGATCACGCACATGCAGCATCACTGGAGACAGCGCAGTGATATGAGGACAGAGATGAGGTGTGTGAGGTTGCGCAACAAGACGTGATTGGTTTCTTTCGATTAACACCCGCCCCAACAGTCCTACGTTGTAAACACAGCCAGCATGGTGAGGAGGGGGTTTGTCAACTCGCATCACGTGTGTCTGTGTAGGAGCCTGAATGAATACTTCATAAAGTATCGGATGACATGGTTTCATCAATGTTATCATAGCTTTTTGGTTCACAGAGGCTACCGTTGTTGCAATACACATTTGAAACAGTGAGGCGCCACAGAGAGCTTTCCATTTGAATGCAATATATGATTTCAACATTAGATGAGAGGAATTCCTACACACTGTGGCTTTAAGCAATTACAATACTCACTATATTGCAGAACATTTAAAATCGCACTAATATTCTATAGCGACTGAAAAATCGTGATAATATGGTTATCATGGGGCCTCTGGTGACACCCCACCCCCTTATATGAATGCCTACCAAGTTAGGGTCAGTTTCACAAAGATATTTTAGAGTGGTCAGTGATTCAGGCTTGTCTCCGTTTGGCTCATAAATTAGTCTAATGCAAGACAGCTTCACAAAAATGATGACTGACCTAAACCTAGAGGGTTAGCCAACCCACCAGCAGGTAAACTCTAAATTAAGAGCCATGTTTACATGGTAACACTCTGAGACCTGTTACAGTTTGCACTAAATGACAAAAAAAACCCACGGCTCACAATTAGTGGCTTGTTGACAATTAGGCTTGGGCGATTGGAGGTATATGCCAATCGCCTATTGGCCAAGTCCATCACGGTTGGTTTCATTTTTGGCGATGTTTTGGGCGATTTTTGTCATTTTATTTTGCTAAATTATTGTGGTCTGTCTCCACAGAATTCAACTCGGTACATATAGTCCATAATTACTATGTAGAGTACAATTCAAAGTGTGTGCGTATTGGAACCTGCAGCTTCACACTGATTTCCGATGAGTCTTTCACAATCAGTGATGGCAGAGCTGAAAGTTACGGCCGGGGTCCACCGGCAACGGAAGCAGCGTGACACGTCTGCAGCGCGAGTCCTGTAGCAGCTCGCCCCCCTGTTATCAATTACAGCTGCTGCACCGGCAACGGGAGGCAACTCTCTTTTTTAGGATGCTCTTCTATTTTTGTCGCGCTATGCTCCCCTACGCGACCCTCCAGCAGATAAAAACTACATGAAATAGTGAGCTAAACGAGCACACACTGTTTCTAAGTAAACCATTATCAGAGGAGATATGTGATGATTTTTTTATGCATTTACCCAAGTTTATCCGTGACATTGTGTAAATGTCCGTGGCGGACATTTGAAAGCGAGTAGATGACAAACAGTACAGTAAACTTGTAGATTACTCAAATATATGTAATAACTTAGGTGGAAAATGCTTTAACTATCATGGCTCAGCAAACGGTAAACAAGGCGCTTGACGTGCAGCCGGTGGAACCCGGCTGTAACGAGATCTCATATGCGCATATGGTTAACAATGTTACCAGCCGTGCTAAACACCCTCTCTGACGGAGCGCTTGTTGCCGGTATGTACAGATATTTCCGTGCCATGTTGGACATGAGTGGGCTCGCGGAGCACGCTGCATTTTTTTTTCTTTTTTGCTGCATTCATATGGTGTCAGGAGATCCGAGTTGCAGAGTTGTTTTTCTGACATGAGGTGGCGTTAATGTGAATGATCACATTCTGAAAGTCATTTTTCGATTCTTTCCGACATCACATGAATGCAACATCCCCCCTCTTTTTTTTCTCTCCGCCACACACACAACTGCCGAATATATCGGCAACCGCTAGTTGATGGGCTGACGGTGGCCGGTTGGAAATTTTTAACATATCGTCCAAACCTATTGGCAATGTTCGTAGTGAGCAGGGAAAGAGTGTTTAGACAGCACAGTCATCTGTTGGTAATATACAGCAATTAATAACTATCCTGAGTATGACTGATGAGTTATCAGAAGCACTGAGTCCTGCCACATGAGACCACAGCACTTCTGCTCTCCTACAGGTCTGCACTGCACTCACACTTTATAATACTGGAGGTATTTTGTATTGTTACACTGAATTTCCATTCCCATAAAGTGTACTGTGGAACTGTGGAATTCTTACAGACAGCAAACTTTTTCTGCTGGAATGAAGGCCCTGAGAGGTTTCACAGTCTGCTGTTTTTGCAGTTCACTAAACTTCACAAAGAGACAAAAATATTATAGGGATTTTTTGGTTTACTGAGGTGGTCGTGGAGCTTTTATTTTACCACCAGCCACAATCGGTTTTCATTTTTGTTCAGCTCCTTCAATTTCACTGTGCATTGCACTGTTGGACAATTAAGTTCGCCTCCAAACACATTTCAAAGTACTTATACTAACAATAATATTTTGGTGGTTTTCCCACATTAAAAATTTAAAAATCTCTGAAAAGGAGCAAGACGCACATAACTCTTTTTCCGTCACTGAGAAATTCTTAGCCTTCTCCAGCACTGGCAAAGTACTACTAGTACTGTGTTGTTAAATAACCAAAATCCAAAAACTCCTGATGTAGAATAACAACATATAGACATTAAGGTATGAAAAAATAAACCCATAGTCTGCAAAATGTCATTATGTTAATGTACACAAGACGTGAAAATCTAGGGCCCTATTTAGATGGCCTAAAGCAGGAGCAGGCACACATATGCAAAAGATCTGCTGTCCCCATAGATCTGGTTCTGATGGTGCCTGCTGGGATGGATTTTGGACAGAGAAAGAGGAGTAATGCAAAAATGTCACACAGTAAGCACTGTCAAGTGTCTACTGTAAGTCAAAGAGTCTTTCCTACAAACAGGTATAAAACAATACAGAAAGATATATGAGACATTTTTCACTGTGATGTAACCAGACAGCCATAGAAATATGCATGAGTTATGTTCAGGTACTGTATCCTGGTAATAGTATCCTTCACTGTGACAGTCGACTTTGCTTTATTAAACTACTCATCCCTTAGATTAACATTTACAGCTAACTGGATTCAGAATTGCTTTTTTGCTTTGCATCTCAAACTGCTGCATTATAAAGTATAACCCTCCATTTACAGTTGCTTTAGCTTATTATCACTCCTCCTCAGGATTCTGTCATCATCACTGTATTCATTGTTCGTAGAGCGACGTTGACATTTGAAGAACTGGGGCAAAATATTAAGGATTTATCTTGGACATATCAAAAACTGGACCTGATGACATGGCAACATTCTTCTTGTTAATAAAAAGAAGGTCTTACTTCCATCTGTGTCCTCTGTGTCATCTGGTGGAAGGTCCACTTCTTCACTCTTGGCATCTGAAGGGGGCTCCTGTGATGGCATGGCTGGATCCTGAACAAAGAAATGCAAAACTCCACCTAAATATCCCCTGACACATTCGCCCAAATATCCACTGAAATACCCACTCATGGTTTTATGCTGCTGGTGGAGATGAATCATATTTGCAAGGGAAAATCTGTATTTAGAGAGAAGCTCCCAGCTAATCTACAGACATATTGTTGCTCTACACTCTGATGACTGTGGGGGTTTTACTAGGAAAGGCATTTCATCGTTTCATCTCAGAAGGCCTCAAAGTCACTTATCTGCCACTGAAGATTTTGGGGTGACGCTGTGATTAAGAGGGGGAATACCAAATGCTCACAGAGGACAGTTAGCTCAGTACCAGAGCTTCACTGATCTTAGTTAAGATTTTGGGCTTAAGGGGCTGAATTTGGGATCTCAGTGTTTGGTCATACGCCTGCTCTTTGATCAAATGGATCGACACTGGTTCGCTCACTAAACCTGATGTCTCACTTCAAAAGAATGGGAGGAAAGAAGAGGAGGACGAGGTACCAAGACAAACAGGGAGTGTACAGAGAGCTTTATCAATTTTGTGCATGAATGCATTGATCTCCTTGATCTTTCAAGACGATGTCTGCGCTACTACAGCAGCTTACAGCACTATACAGTACTATATATTAGTACAAATGTATGCTGACAGTGGGTATATTTACATGCATTCTGATATTTCACTATTATTCCAAAAATTACGATATTCTGAATTTAATTATTTAATTTAGTTATGTAAACAGCATATTCTGTTTGAATAAGGCCTCATTCCAAATGTAGCTTTTTCTGATTAAGACATGTGGGATATGCTGGTATCATTCAGTTGTAGTCTTTGGATATTTATACAGTGTATTTGGACTACGCGTCTCAACTGGCATTTTACCACAGATTGCGACACATGGCCTCTTGCCTGTTTACAGTCAGCTCTGTGCATTGTCATGGAGACGATGTACGCAAACCAGCTAAGCACCAATCCGCAAGGCTGAGGTTAAGATGCATGCCCAAAAGAAAAAGCCAGATTTCTATCTGGAAGGAGAAACAAACCTACTTTATAACATTATGAAAGACTTAGATAGCAACATTAAGGATGGGCAAATACATTATTATCTGTATCTGTTCAACCAATTATCCATTAATGCCCCAATCACACAAAGTGTTTTAGCAGCTGGAGGTGGCTTTTTGTAATTGTTATAAATGAGAATGATGCTTTTTGCTCACATTTTTTCGTTTCTGCGCTCTAGGCGCCTGCTGTTTTTGCTGGAGTGCTCTGAAATCCTGGAGTTGAAAAAACTCTAACTCAGAAAAGTCCTCCTCATGTCATCTCTTTTTTCTTCCTTATCTTTTTTGCCATTGTCTTGCCACAGTTTACAGTTGGTAAACAATGGAGGAGAAACTGCTGGTAGCGGCTGCTGCATTTTCAGAGCTACACAGCCTGACGATAGATAGCAGGTTGTCAAACTGCCCCCGAGTCATCCTAAAATATACCTGGAAACGGCCATCATCGAGGTGAAGCTCCTGGACCAACTGGTGGTACTCCCTGTGATCCACCCTCTTTTTTAGGGTCTCATGTACCCACACAGATCTCTGTTTCCCTGTGCCTAACAAACTATTTGCTGACAGCCTCTAACCCTCAACCAGAGCTATAGCAAGTACCCTCTGCCTGTCCATTTTAGGAACTAATTCCTAATTACTGTGAAAACCCCCCTAAAACAAACCAAAAACAAAACAAAAAAAAAACAGTAGCTTGATTATATGGGAAGATTAGGGTAAGGAGGTGATGGGGTGGTTGCCTGGCAACAATAAAAAGGCACAGTGTTTTTTTTACTAGGAGCATTCAATAACAAAAAAAAAGGCACTGTGGTGCGCCTCACGTTTTGCAACCTGTACAACACTTTCTGTGTGATCGGGGCCTGACTCAACTGCAGGCGTTAGTGGGTGTGGCCTAACCAGAGTTTGTTACTTTAAGCCTGAAATTGTTATCAGTTGCTTTATTTATTATTTATTGGAAATAACAGCCTCAGAATTTAGCTTTAGATCATTTTTGATCACAAGAGTAAGAGAGAAATGAGGATGTTTCTTCATCACAAGTACTGATATTGACACATATTACGAAAGTGGTTGACTGAATGACAGAGGGAAGTTGTGTTCGCATGGTCCAAAAAGTTTGCCAAAACTTTGAAAAAATCCAGGCACGAGCAACAGGTGTTCCACTTTTCCATATTTTGATGAGACAGACAACATGTTAGGGCATGATAATGACAGCATGTACGGCTGCATTTTAACAGGAATATTAGTGGAATATACGGTTTCATTAGCCATGAAAACAGCTTAGTAGGAATATTGTCATTTTTCGTTATAGTGGCAAAAACTGGAATATTATGCGCATGTAAATGTAGTCAGCCACTGTGAGATGGGGATCACAGGGATACTGAGGTTAACCTGTATAATCATATTAAAGTGCTAATTATTTTTCTTTCCAAAATAAAACAGAAAAACACTTCAATACAATGAGCAACAAAGTAAAGCCTTGACATTTCAGTTCTAATGTAATATTTCTTGTGCACATAAAGTGAGAAAACTTTATATCCCCTCATTAAAGCTTTACATGTAGGCTGTTTCAAACAGTGACATTTAAAAAATAACAACAGAACTTTGATTCTATTTTTACTTGTGAGTCGGGTTTGATAGGCAATTAACCCATCTGTTAACAACCCTGAACGTTATGAAAAATAATTAATTTTAGTTTAATACAAGATATGAAAAACATAATCATGAGGAAAGAAATACAAGCAGTAAAGACGGTGTGAGAGGCTGAGAGCAGACTCCCAGGTTAATCAAACATACTTGGGAGAGAAGACAATAGTGAACAGGAAAATGTTCACCCAAACTGTCCGTTAACAACACAATTCACAGACCCACTACCTGCTTCAACTATGACTTACTGTCCTTACTATGTACTCCTATGTAATGAGGGTTTCTTCCCAATGTGTTGACATTTTGGATTTTATTCTGAATAAAGTGGTAGTGAATCTGGCTAATATCTTTGTTTCTTTACAGGTAAGTACCATTGTAAAATAACTGAGAGTAATGACAGCCAAAACTATAAAAATAAGACCCAAGTTGAAATAATCACAATTATGCTTGTCTATAGTGATGCATAAAGTAACATTTGAAAGTCATGAACATGTACAGTATAAGTATATAAGACATTATCAACTTGTGCTATTGTCACATAACACTGTCCTGGGGAGGGGATGTAACCTTCATTACTCATGTCATCAACATGTAAGAGCCCGGTCTCAGAGAAACAGGTGAAATTGATACAAACACTTATCAATACATCACAAGTCCGCGGGCACAAAATGTGTTAAAAATACATGCTGGCAACACAAAAACATGCCAATGAAAAGTCAAGGAGGATCTTTTAACGTGGTAGTCACGCAAACTAAGTATAACGAGCGGAAAATTTGCGTAGAGCGGGCAGGAGGGGTGGTGAATGGGTCAATCAAACATTGATTCAACCTAGGGCTTAGTGATATGGAGAAAATCAAATATCACAAGATTTTTTTACTAAATCCCTCAATTTTCTACTTAGATACTTTACATAACTACACAAAGTACACAAGTTCACGTCAACTCCATCCCAAACTTAGGCCACAGGGCCGTAATTCTATTTTTTTGTTTTGTTTTGTTTTTACTTTCTTATCTACATCTAACTGTTTTTCTTTCCCTAAACCTAACCAACCGTTTTACAACAAAACTGTAACCTTTCTTTACAGCCTTTGCATTGGCATTGTTTTGGTGTGGCTCGCACACAGTTTTAGCAAACTTCATGCCCACCACCATTTAATGTGTTTTTTAGGGGTCATGTCCATTTCATGTATTTCTCTGAGACTGCTGTCTCAGCTCTATTTCAGCGTTTGCTGAGTGAGTGTGTTGGTGTCTGATATGATAGGCTGGTACTGTGCTGTTTGCTGCTCAGGTCACGATGAAGTACTCACCATAAGCCTTTGGCAGGTCTGAGGGATGAGTCGGTGACAGCGCTTATGGACCAGCAGTTTGCAGTTGATACACTTGTAGCCCTGCCTGCCCAGCCCCCATATCCTTTCACTACAGTGGCCACAGTAGGCTTTCTGTAAAACACACACACAACAGGACACACTGACAGGTTAGTCTTGAAATCACACACTAACTGATACAATCACTATTGATTTTTCATCAAGAAATAATCAACAGCAACCACTGACAAATGTGATGGGTGTACCGTGAAATGGGAAACCCTTTGCAGATGAGATCATACATCAGATTTTAACACAGGTCTACTTTTTTCTGAGCACTTAGTCCAATATCCACTCATCTTTAATCTGCAGTGTTGGTCTCCACCAATTCCTGAGATAAATATCTGTCCCTTTAGCCGCTAAATGCTCCACTATGATCACCAGCTTGTCCCTAGCTATGCTTGGCTACTGTTTGCTGCAGGGCAGGTAATGTACAATGTGTTTATCAGAGCTTTTTTCCACTAAAAACAGCTGAAAGATGCCAAAAGGCTTCATGGATATGACTGCACAGTCAGATACTTCATTGCAGGTACCGCACTTATACATTACAAACAGTAATTCAATCCACTGTTAAAATGAATATATTGATTAGTGCAGCGTCAAAACATGTCTTTATTAGACATGGTCAAGAGGACCTGCTGAAGTTCAAACCAAGCATCAAAATGGGGAAGGAAGGTGATTTAAGTGACTTTGAATGTGGCATGGTTGTTGGTGCCAGACAGGCTGGTCTGAGTATTTCTGCTTGTATCAACGGTTCAGGCTGCTTATGGTGGTGTAATGGTGTGGGGGATATTTTCTTGACACACTTTGGACCCCTTAGTACCAACTGAGCATGGTTTAAACACCACAGCCTACCTGAGTATTGTTGCTGACCATGTCCATCCCTATATGACCACAGTGTACCCATCTTCTGATGGCTACTTCCAGCAGGATAACGCACCATGTCACAAAGCTCAGATCATCTCAAACTGGTCTCTTGAACATGACAGTGAGTTCACTGTACTCCAATGGCCTCCACAGTCACCAGATCTCAATCCAATAGAGCACCTTTGGGATGTGGTGGAACAGGAGATTCACCCCATGGATGTGCTGCTGACAATTCTGCAGCAACTGTGTGATGCCATCATCAATATGGGCCGAAATCTCTGAGGAATGTTTCCAACATCTTGTTGAATCCATGCCAGGAAGAATTTAGGCAGGTTTTTTTTTTGAAGATAAGGGCGTTTTTGCCTTTAATTGATAGGACAGTTAAGCGTGAAAGAGAGAAGGAATGACATGCAGCAAAGGGCCACAGGCTGGAGTCGAACCCGGGATGCTGCGGCAACAGCCTTGTACATGGGGCACCTGCTCTATCCACTAAGCCATTGACTCCCCTGAATTTAGGCAGTTCTGAAAGCATAAGTGTTCCCCATCTGGTACTAGGAATGTGTGCCTAATAAATTGGCCAGTGAGTGTATTTAGAAGAGAAAACAAAAGGTGAACAGGCTCATGTCCTGTTTCAGCTGTCTTTATTCCCAGGTTAAGTATCGTTTGGGTGTGGGTACAGAAACTCAGGCATCATATTAGTATACTGATTATTGATATTGTTGCGTAATAATAACCAGTACTACTGGAACATACAGTATTTATCAAAATTTGAATTTTTATTTATTTTGAATGTTGTATTAATAGGGTTTCTGCAGACATGAAATGAATGAATCAATGAACAAATGTGTTTTTGAGTAATAGCACTCAAATGATAAACACCACATCATTAGGGGATGAAATTGGTGATTGGTACTTTTTTCTGTCTTTCTTTTTTCCTTCATTCTTTTTCTGTTTTTCTTTCTTCCTTTATTTTCTTGTTTCTTTCCCTCCTATCCCTCTTTCTTTCTTTTCTTTCTTATTCCCTTTCTTTCTTTTTCTTTTCTTTCCAGTTTTAATTGTTTTGTTCCTTTCTTTCCTTATTTCTCATTCTTCCTTCTTTTCGTTTCCTTTTTTCTTTCTTTCCTTTCTTTTCTTCTCTTTCCTCCTTTTCTCTTTCTTCCTTTTTCTCTTTTTCATTCTTTCTTTCTTTCTCTTTTTTCTTTCTTCCTTTCTGTCTTTCCTTCTTTTATATTTTCTAGCTTTCCTTTTTCTTTCTTTCCTAATTCTTTCTATCCTTATTTCTGTCTTTCTTGTCTTTTTTTCTTTTCTGTTCTTTATTTTTTCCTTTTTTCTTTCTTTCTCACTTTCCTTCTATTTATTTTTCTTTCTTTCTCCTCATTTCCCTCTTTTTTCTTTCTTTCTTTCTAATGTTCCTCTTCAACCCAATCATAAGTTCCTCATCCGTTTGTCTGCAAACAAACTCGACATTTCAGCACATACAGCTCACCTGTTGTGGACTGACAAAAAGACTACATCACATTAGCTTATCACTTAATTTGAACTGTCCATTAGACGTGAACCAATTTAACACTATTTTACTTTTTTTCCTCACTATTTTAATCATAATTATTGCAAAAGGAAATTCCAGAAAACGTCCTACTGGGAATGTTCAGACCTGTAAAATAAAGCAGTTACACACAAATCTTTCAATTGCGTTGTGAAGGTCTCAGCGTTGCATTTAGTACACTGTACAACTGAATATATGTGTGTTCGTGTTTCCATTGTAGTTGTGTCTGGTTTGTACTGGCCCAGCTCAAACCTTTATACACTATTACCATTATGTATGGCCACATCCAGCTACTGTAAATTTGAGGCTGACTGAGTTCACTCTGTTACATAACAGCGTCTCTGGAGTGTATTTTATTTGTTTGCTTCTGTCTTTGTGATTGTCTGTTACACTGCTATATTAGTACCAAAGGATGTCCAGTGTCCCTGGACATCAATAAGTTCGGCACCACAATATCTAAACACATGTAGTGAGTGTGCTTTGGTGTATCAACAACATCCATTCACAGGGTGTGTATGCTGACAGGGTAAAGAACAAAGAGTCCCCATCAGCGCGCTGTTGCCATGGAAATGCTTCAGCAAGACTTCAAGGACTTCCTTCAGTCTTTGTAATCTAACTCTGCATACAGGTTAACACATACATTTATAAATGAATCACAAACTTTTGCCTCGTTCCTCTCACTCACTCCACAACCTGACAGTAATCAGCAGCATGAGGGCAAGGGAACTGTTGAGGATGCCTGTCACCACATCAGGCTTCAGACAAGCAAGAAAACACCAGGGAGTATTATTAGATATGCCTTTTATACTTCAGGAGACATCCTGTTTTAACACTTCTCTATGCTCAGCTTAGTTTCAGGTCCTTTTTAAATCCCAGATCTACATAACCTTATCGGAGGCCTTGTAATTGACCCTGCGCTAAGTCCTGCCCACCGATGCAGACTGGCCAATCATAACGTAGCATCGGGCCGGCTCAGACCTGTACCCAATGATACTCATTACCTGGAGAGGTTGGAAAAAGATATACTTTTCTTCCCTGTTCCAAAACCAAAATCAAATCCTGAAAAGTGTAGTGTTAGCAAGCTAGCTACTGAAGATATAGCCTACTGAATGTATACACATGCTGTTTTTGCTTTTTAACAATTTTAACTGGAAAAAAAGGCCGACCCTGCTATACAGGAACCAGTGAAGGGAAGCAGGGAAACTTTGCTGATATTCAACCAGCTGTGTGTCATCGCATTGTGCGCAGATGAATGTTGATTGACTTCCTCCGGAGATCCCTGCCCATCCAGTGGCGGAGGTTTGGGTGCTGGCAGCCAAACACTGTTCATCTGACACTGCAATGCCACATAGCTGGTTCAATATTGGCCAAGTTTCCCTTTTTATTCATTGTCCTCTGTGGAGATCAGCAGTGATGTGGTGGTTCACTTTTACACTGTGATTTGTAGCCTATAGCTCGGCTTTAGCTTCTAATATCTTTGTCTTTTTAACCTGTTTTTGCTGCTGATTCAGTTTAACATCCTGGATATATCCTTCAAGCACATTTTGTAGCCCCCTCTGTCTGCTTCTCTCTGGAATCACTATTTAATTTTTCCACAAATATGATAATATTTCTTCAGGGAGTGCAGTTAGTTACTGTACAGTGTGGGCTCCATGCTCACTCTGACAGCTTGTCAGACCATTACAAAGGGGCAGGTCTTAGCAAAAGGTCAATTAAAGAGTCTGCAGCCATGCTACCATGCTGACAGTGACAACGCTAACACTGTAATGTAAAGCAGATATAATGTTCACCATCATGCTAACATTTGCTAATTAGCACCAAAGACAAATACAGCTGAGGTTCATGGGAATGTCGTCACTTTTGCGGGTATTAGGTCATAAACCAAAATACTGGACAAACTGAAATTTTGATCTGATGATGGTGATAGAGAAAAATACAGGAGATCACAAAAATCATAAGCAGTCATCCACTGAGGACCTTTAGCTGTAGTTGGTAACTTGAGCGACAGGCTGTTAAATTCCAGGAAACAGCCTGTGCCAAGATGTTTTGCTAGCCAGCAAAAACACTCACACGAGTGCAGCATCAGCCATTGGTGTGAGTTGTGAGCTGTATTATAGCAGTAAATAATCAGCCGGGTACATCTGACAGTGGATGGTGGAGCTGTTAAATGGACATGTGGAGTGAAGCCCGCTGGACCTCACATCTGTTGATCCCTACAGGACCCAAATCAAATCCAGACTGTCTTAGGAAGGTTTATGGTTTGATGCTGTTTGACAGGCAGGTAAGAGGCTCAGTTATGTGTGAGTGTAGCTGTGCTGTAACAGACAGAGAGAGATGAAAGTTTAGTTTTACTCACCAACTCTGTGAGAGGATGTGAGTTTAAACCTCCTTAAACCTCTGTTCAATATTTCCTGCTGGACTAACCAACAATGTCCAGACCAAACTAACTAAGTGACCAACCAACCCACCATAAAACATTTTCATCCCTGGAGTCATGCCACTAACCTGGCTAAAATCTACAAATGGAAACACTGGGATTATCTGGAGAACTGGCTTGAAAATAATTACTAATAACTGGATGTATCTATCACTATTTATAGGTATCTACAGTATATTTAGAACAGACTGATTATATAAATTTGCTGAGATGTAAGTACATCAACTTTGATAACCAACTTATGTTTCTGTAGTTTCTTTTCTTAACTATTAAACCATCCATCATGTTTATGATAACTTTTTATTATAAGGCTCTGATAACTTCTGCTAGATACTATCCATTGGTTGCTGTTAAACAGATACAATTAGACATACGCTGCAAGTTTAATGAGCTCTTTTAGACAGCCAAGTTGTACATTGTTGCATCACCATAAAGATTTTTTTTTTTAACTGTGTGTTGAAACTTCAGCTCTTAGTTTCCCTCTTGGTGTATTGGTTTGAGGTTTAGCCAACCTAATCACCCTGTTTTCTAGCTTTGTTAAGCCAATTATTCCCTACAAGGAGTCCAGGGAGCACCAGGGGTTCTAAGTTACTGGGAGAGTCAGCCAGTATTTAAGTCACCACCATTGTTACTTCCAACTTACAAAGCAAACACATATGTAATTCAGCAACAATTTCTTGGCATGACAAATTTTGTCAGTTCCTGAGTAAATGGAGTGAGGTTGAGGGTTATCCAAAATCACAGAGCGCAGAGGGCCATCCAACAGCTTGAATGAAAAAAAACATAACACCCTAATATTACACAAAATGTCCGAGAGCAGTGTTTCTGTACTCGCCAAAGAAACAAGTGGATAAAATCATCAGAAAAATGGCTGCATGCCACAGCTCCTCCTTCCATACCAAGACACATAGTAATTACCCAAGTCGCAATCTCTGGGGCTGAAAAAGATGCCAACACCAAGTGCCAAAAGCTGCAACTCCTCTAATGGCTACTTTAGGCTGGTTCCAAGAGCAAGTCAGTCCCCACAGACCCCCTTGTTAACATGTCCAACTTTAAAGCAGAAAATTAACATGTTTACAGCCTGGTACAAAAACCAGTTTTGGTTTCCCTGTTCATATCAACTGTAGAGGGTTTGAAATTTTTGATAACTCCCCTGTTTAACCTCTGTGACCCGTCAGGTCGCCAGCAATCCCAGCCAACATTCCTGTCTTTCAGAGGCCATGTTATGCAAATTTCTCAGAAAGGGGCTAACTAACATTCCAAAGTTTGGCTAAATTTTGGTGCGGGAAAAACAGCATGGCCATTTTAACAAAGGTCCCTTGACATCTCACCACAAGGTATCTGAATGAAAATATGTTCTATGGGTCATAAATTGGGTATGACTGGAAAGCTGAGACTCCCATAGTAGCCATTCCATTGTAGTGAGACCACTTCTTTGAAACTGTGATATTTTGTGGGAATTTTGTGCCATTTTTTTAAATCAATTCTGGTGTTAGAACATGCCTAAATTTAGCGCCAAAACTGTTCAACAAATGCTATCAACCCAAAAATTGCTGCAGCAACGTATGAGATGGCCATCATATACTTCCACCATAATGTTGTAGGCCCCTGTACACTCCAAACATTCAGAGGTTGAATAGAGGCCTGACCAAAAGACAATGTTCATTAGAGATTTATAACTAGAAGACCTTCACACACAGTGCCTCTCAAATTAATCCTCAGGCCCACAGCTTTTCCCAGCTTTCAGATGATGTATACCACTATAATGTGGCACATACTGTTGACCTGCTATCTCCCTCTAAAACTGATTAAATTGTTGTGATGAAGTATTACGATACAATTTAATGAATATTTAAGCTTTTCTTAAGAAAGTAATTCCAACGAAAAATGGATATATTCACAGGAACATTTTAAAAGCCCCTAGAAACATTCAACTGTACAAGAAACATGAACAGTGGGCATCCATTAAAAAGATGCAGTGGTTGGCCCTGCATCGAGCAACTAAGTCTGTCAGTGACGTCCTTGACCTAGCTGGACATCTGCCCACTGCTCAGTGCTGCAAGAGATGTAAATGTAATCCCAGAGTCTGCTCCACTCTGGGATTACATTCACTCCAGGATTTACCACATATTTATATCAAGTTGTCGAAGAGACATGGCATCTAATGCAGCGATCTTTCAGCCTGACCAGAGACAGGTTTCACCACATTTTTAAGGACATACAACAAACTGAACGGTCAGCCACAGGAAATAGGAATAACATAATTCATTGTATTTAGGGGTAAGGTGTAAAACTTCAGTACGCAGCAGCCATCAGACTGAAACTAGCTCAGGAGTGCACCCTTCATTACATGTGTCTGTCATGGGGAAATGCTGATTATGGAGGTCCAGAGTCCTGCAGCTGCCTGCATCTTGGGAATAAAGGGATGTGTAGATGAGAAAGGCTTTTATCGATTGACAGTCCTCCGTCCAACACACCAGACAGCATTACAGATCATATGAGTGCCTGGAAACTGACTGACCTAATATTCTGGGAAACTAAGTGCTGTCTGATTCACCTCAGACAAAGACAAGTTATCAGAACAAACTGCCCAATGACTTTGGCAGCAATCTGTGCAGTGAAATCAGGCTGATTCAGCAGCAAAGGACAGAAGGACACAACAAAAATATCAAATATATTTATTACCACCACAAATCTGTGCTGCTTCCATAGAATCACAGACACGACAGGCAAGAGGATCCACCACTAATCATAAAACCAGTACAACAAAGTAATGTAATGGAAATTTCCCCTCACTGGCCTACATCTATTATTGCCTGTCTCTCTGTCCCTCCTCTCCAGCCACATTCCCTTTCCCCAGGTCTATTCATTGCCATTCTCCATCCATCCACCAGATGCCCTCGAATTTTCCCTCTTTTCTCATCACCTGACTGCCCTACCTATCTGCACACCTCTTCCCACTTCCCGCATCTGCTCTGCAGTTGCCTGGCCTTCCCCGCCCATCTACACCTCATTCCCTCATCAGCTTCTCAGTTCACACACAAGCCCAGTCAACAGTGCTGTAAAAACAAATCTAATGGCTGACCTGAGCTGGGCAATATATTGATATCATATCGATATTATAATATAAGACTAGATATTGTCTTAGATTTTGGATGTTGTAAGTGTTGTCTTTTCCTGGTTTTGAAGGCTGCATTACAGTAAAGTGATGTAATTTTCTGAACTTACCAACTGGTTTAGCTGTTCTATTATTTGCCTTTACCCACTCAGTCATTATATCTACATTACTGATGATTATTAATCAAAAATCTCATTGTGTAAATATTTTGTGAATGCACCAATATTCAACCCCACAATTTGTTCCAATATTGATATTGAGGTATTTAAAAATAAAGACCAACAGGACTGGAAGTTTCACATCTAAAAGGTATTTATGTTTCTGTGCGTCCACCTAACATCAGCTCTCCTCCTAATAGCACAGTGATAGAAATGAACTCTTAGCTCTCCATCTCAGCTCTCCACAGCCTACTTGAACCAGCATGACTTTCTGTTTGGATTTGCTATCCTGTAGCATGAGAGGCTGGTGTCAGTCATCCACTAATGTGATGCCTGTGGATGCTAACATCCAACATTGACAGCTGAATTCTGCTTTATCACGTGGGAAACAGGAGCTTAAGAGACCCCATTACGTCTAATGAGAGGGATCCACAAAGCAGCTTTCTCCACTGCAACATCAGGGGCAGACGGAGACGAGGGAGGGGAGAGCTGGAGACAGACATGTATAGAGACTGAGAGGGAGGAGAGGGATGGAGTGAGAGAAGGGGGGAGAAACCTGACCTACTTCTCCTTGGCTTATTTATATGCTGAGGACAACATGGTAAACCAACCAGAAGCCTGGAAGCTGGCATAGCAACAACAGTCAGAGAAATCCCGGTCTGAAAACCAACTGGTTACCCATACAAACACTTTCTGCTAAGTTATGAATTTAGAGTAAAACAATATCCATGGACATCTGAAAAATTGTAACAATGTCTCCTAAAATGTAAATCCATATGCATAAGAAAATCTGTTTTGTAATTTTGGAAGGGTATAAAGCAAATCTGCAAAATCTTCACTGTTAACCCACCTCTTTCAATTTCCTATGATCTCTGAGACCTGTCAACTGAAGCATGATTAGTTTATCTGTGGTTCTGTTTGGGCAACTCAAAGCACTCAGTTAAGGTTAGAGGAAAAACACAGATCTTAACTGACTATTAAATAAGTCAGTGCTGACTTCAAGCAGGATGCAGGAAGCATTGACTTTATCAATATTTGACCAAAAACATCAGCAGCAACATTTTGAGGGGAAAAAAGTACTTGTTTGCCTTTATTCCCTGAGTGAGATGAGAAGATGGATATTAATCTCATATCTTTGTGCTAACTACAAAGTTGAAGTCAGTACGCAGTTAGCCTAGCTTAGCATAGAGACCAGAAGCCAGGAGAAACAGAACAAAAATCTAACTACCAACACATCCAAAGCTCACAAATCTAAACAAAGACAATTTGTGTTTTTAGAGTGTGTAACATGCTGCAGTTATTTCTTGATAAACAGCAAGTGCAGTGACTTTGTGCAGCTTTCCATAGTCTTGTTGTCACAGTGAGGTTGTCAGGTTTGGTATTGTATTGTTTGTACAGAAACTAAAACCAGCTGATTGTATCTGGCAACCTGCACAGACGTGTTGGGCACATAGATAGATGGACTGCATCTATATAGCACCTTTAAACTAATAAACAGTTCCAACAACAACAGTATTGCCAGATGTTGCCAGAAATTGTGATTCAGGCCCTGATCACACAGAAAGCATGTTGCAGGTTGCAAAACACAAGCACACAGCACTGCCTTTTTTTTTTTCTTTTTTTTAAATTGAATGCCACTAGTAAAAAAATGCTTGCTGGGCCTTTTTATTGTTGCTTGGCAACCACCCCATCATCTCCTTACCCTAATCCTCCGGTATAATCAATCTACTGGTTATTTATTTATTTTTAATCATTTCACAATAATTGGTATGTAGTTCCTAAAATGGACAGGTACAGAGTAGTTGCTGTAGCTCTGGTTGAGGGTGGGAGGCTGTCAGGCAAACAGTTTGGCACACGGAAACAGAGATCTGTGTGGGCACATGAGACCCTAAAAAAAGGGTAGATCAAAGGCAATATCACCAGTTGGTCCAGGAGCATTGCCTCAGTGATGGCAGTTTCATGCACTTCTATGCTTCCACACCTACTGTTTTCTATTGAGATCTTGGCAACTGCTGTTTGTAAAGTTGTATAGCTCTGGGTATCCAGCAACCGCTACTACCTTCATTGTTTACCACCTATAAAGTTGTTGTGGTGACTACCACAGAAGGGCGGCCTCTCAAATAATCCAACTGGACAATGGGAAAAAAGCACAAATGACGCTGGGCGTTTTACAGTTCAGAGTTCAGAGCGCTGCAAAAACGCCAGCAGGCACCTAGAGTGCAGAAACCTGAGGAGCGTAGCAATGCAAAAACAGCATGCAAAAAGCTTCATTCTCATCAAAACAATTACAAAAAGCTGTCTCCAGGTGCTAAAATGCTTTCTGTGTGATAAGGGCTTAAGGCAGGAATTATAGATATACTATGTAGTAGGGCCGTAACAGTACATGTATTTGTGGCGAACCGTTCGGTATGCAACTTTCGGTTCGGCACAACCCTGTACCGAATTATTGGGCGCAGGATATTATTTTATTTTATTTTGTTTTATTTTAATTCCGTTTTTGCGAGCCGAACCATTTAAAATATCTAGTTCCCCGACGGACATAATTGAGTGACAGACCGAGTCCCGTAAATCTCCGCTTTCACTTTGTCTAGCGCATTCTCGCATTTTGACAACCCTGAAGACCTACCCGCAAACCTTAAGTCCTCCATTTGGCAACACTTTGGTTTCAGGGTAAAATACGAAGATGGAAATAAACAAGTTGACAAGACAAAAGCAGTGTGCCGACACTGCAGAACAGCGGTCGGGTATGTACTTGAACACGTCTAACATGCTAACACATCTAAAGCGACACCACCCAAGTTTGAACGTTAACCGGCACGACTAGAAAAAGCAATCTGGTGCAAACTACGATATCGTCGTCATGTCAAAAGAAAGAGCATTTCCCAGACCATCGCGCTAAAGAAATAACCAACGCCATTAGAGTTGAGTAAAATTGTTTAAGCTGCACTTTAGATATAAGCATGTTTTGTTTACTGCACTTTAACAAAGTGGGAAAGCTAAGTAAGTTCCTAGTAAAACTGAATCTGAGCAGGCTTTAAAGCTGACCAGCTGCACTATACTTTTTATTTTAATTGAGTAAAACTGTTAAAGCAGAAATGTATATTTATATTTTTCATTCAAAAAATGTGTTAAAAAAACAGCATGATTTTATTTTTCACTTTTATATTTCTATTTTCATTCAAACAATGTGAAAAAGCAGGATTTTATATATATTTGTTTCATTCAAAAATTGTGTAAAAACAGTTAACTGCTGTGGTGGTATGTTTTAATAAGGTTACCAATAAGTAAAAGATATTTAATAGTTGTCTATTTTTTTCATTACCGTACCAAAAAAAAAAAACGAACCGTGACTTGAATACCAAGGTACGTACTGAACCAAGATTTTTGTGTACTGTTACATCCCTACTTTGTAGGAATTTGTCTATTACTACTCGTATACACTATTGCCAGTGAAAGTGGAGAGAACGCTAACCCCAGATTCGCTGAGCTTGGCATTGCAGCCCACTATATCTGCGTTTCTTCCAGCACCATGTCTGCAATTTTCATGGCTGCCTCTTGGATGTGCGCTGCTCACAGTGTGGCACCTGGTCACTACCTTTTTATAAAGTCCAGGGGCCTCATTTATAAACGTGGCATACGCACAGAAGAAAACACTTTCTACACAAACTTTGGGATTTATAAAAAAAGAAATTGACAGGAAAATGTGCGGTCTTCCACAGGAGCTCTGACCCATGCGTACACACAAAAACTGTAGACATGAGAAACTGCAACCCCTGTGGCAAAAACAGAAAATGAAGAAATGCTTTGATTTTGATATTACTGTGTAAAATAAAGAGAGATATGACCTCTCACGCTTTATTTATAAAGAGCGCACTTGCATAAACGGATAAACATGAATAAAGAACAAACATGTCTTTGACTGATAGTCCTTGGTGTGTTCACATAAAAAAAAACACGAGTTAGGAGACTAAATTTAAGCAGATATCTTTATTTTTAAAGAACTCCTCAGGTATATTCTATAATTATTAGATAATCTGATGAACTTAAGTCTGTGAAATAATGATGTGAACAGTTGGACAAATCCAGTGTACACTGCTACCATTTTCAATGCCTTAGTTGGGCAGACACGAGTGCTGAGTGTCACTGTTATCATCTATGAGCCAATATATTGTGTTTTATAATGTGTTTGTTTTATGGCTGGATCTATGCGCTGCTTTGGGCTTGGCGTTACAAAGGGGCACCTGCAGGAACGAAGCTGTGCTGGTGCTGTGCTGCACAATGTAGCGCAGCTGAAAAACGTGCCACTACCACTTGGCACAGATGTTAGCCCCAACCCCGAGCCCTATCCCCGGGCATTTGAGCCAAATGCTGCTGCTGCACACCAGCATCTGGATGGGATGCATCATTTATGAAGTCAAGGCGTATTTTAAGAAATCATTTGAGTCAAGAAAATCAGATTGTTTTTCAAACAGCGCCTTGGCAACTGTATCCCCCATTTAGAGTATTTATTTCTGACACTCACTAAAACTGTCTGACAGTCAGCTTGAAACATCCCTCGGTTTTCTGTCCAAATAAATCACCGCAAATAGCCTTAACACCTTAATATCGCACCACTTCTTCACTTCTCTGAAACAGTCTGAGGCAGCAGCATTTTCAGCATCTGCCCCCAGCTGCCACTCCGCTGCATTTTTAGCCTTAGTAATGCCCATAACAACATTTTCTTTCTGTTACCAACCTCCCCAATAAGAACTTCAACTTCACATTGTGTAAAGTTTCATTTTTTACCTTTTCTTGCTATGTTTACCAAGCTCTTCTTCAAGCAGTTTTCTGTCAATGAATATTAATTCAGGGCGTTTCACTGGCCATTTATAGGGATCTATGGGCTGGCCTCACCTGCATGCTGTGCCTATAAACGTCCCAAATGTAGCAAAATGAGAGAAAAAGAAAACTACAGGCAGAGAGCAGAGTCTATGTAGATAAATTAATTGTCACACACTAAGACTAGGTCATAGGTGATGATTGGGAGGGATTACTTTTGTATAGTCTATCATCGTTTTTTAGGAAAATCCTGCATAGTATTCACACCAGTTTTTTTTTACTGTTACACAGCTAATGTTACTTTAAATTCCTTTCCTGTATATATACATGCCATGAAATTAGAAAAGGAAATTCTTTTCACGTTCCTCCAATATATCTGATATTCGAAAAACAAACTATTGTTCACATAGAAAAACCATGCAATGGTCACCAAAAAAACAAAACAAAAGGTAGCAAAATGTCAAGGCCAAAAATTACAGATAGAGATGTAACAACATCCAACAAACTTATTTGAACTAATGAATACATCTTTTAAAAAACATTCATGACTTCAGGAAATTTAATATATTATTCCTCTATTGTTAAAAGGATTGTTTAAGTGTTGAGCTAGACTCAACTAAATGCTGCACTACACACCTTCATAAAAGACAAACAACAAAAACGCATAATGACATAATGATATGATCTTTGCTAAAGTCTTTCAATATATACTTAAGGTACTTAAGGCCTGATTGAAATAGCATTAACGTATGTCTGCTCCCTTCCAGAGTAGCCATTGTGCATTACGGAATAAGAGCACTTTAAATTTGAAGACCTGTTTCAGGCAAGCAGGGTGAGCAGCTGGAGCTCTTCATCTTCTTCAAGAAACTGATGAAAGCCAACATATGCATTCAGATACCTGTGTGTGTGTGTGTGTGTGTGTGTGTGTGTGTGTGTGTGTGTGTGTGTGTGTGTGTGTGTGTGTGTGTGTGTGTGTGTGTGTGTGTGTGTGTGTGTGTGTGTGGCATGGAGCTCAGAGCTGAGATGAGACAACTGCTAAACAGGCCATAACTAGGACACCATGAATTATGCACCAATATCCAGATAGCTTAGCTGGTGCAATGACTTGATTACCTGTCATACATTATTAAACTGCAATATGTTTATGACATACTGTACTGTAAACTCCAAACAGATACAGGAGATACAGAAAGACACCAGTACTCTCCACACCCAAATGTGGGTAAGGGGAAAATAATGGCTATGAGTATTAGAACAAGAGAGTATCATGATGAGTCAGCTGTGGCAGATGCTACTCAAACACAGTGCTGAAGGACCTGGTGAACCACAGGGTATCTGCTATAAAAGCGTTTTACTTTCTAAAAGTATATATCACATGGTCGAACCTATCAACGCAAAGGAATAATGATACTGGACCTTTGTGCAAAAACAGGGTTCAATATTGGGTCCTGTTCTATTCAGCCTGTATGTTAATAATTTACCTGATGTCTGTAGAAACATAAAAATGCAATTATATGCTGATGACACTGTAATATACTGTCATGCCAACTCAATACAAGAATCTGCTGCAATCCTCTCAGGAGTTATGGTGCCAGTGCCCCATTGGCTCGAAAACTGTTGCCTACACCTGAATATAAAAAAGACAGTCTGTATGTATTTCTCTCGTCAGTCAACAGAAGGACAGCTACCATCAGTCATTGTGGGTGGAGAGAGACTTGATGTGGTTGACCATTTTAAGTACCTTGGTGTAAACTTTGACTCTAATCTGAATTTTAAGCAGCATGTTAAAACTGTCAAGAACACCATCAAATTTAACTTATCAAATTTTAAACATATAAGACCTTCTTAACTATAGAGGCAGCCAAGACTTACATGCATGCAATGATATTTTCTCATATTTCTTACTGCTACACAACTTGGTCACACACAAGTGAGAGTACTTTAAAACCAATCAAGTCTCTCTTCAAGAGAACAATCAAAACCTTGGACAAAAAACCTGTACATTACCACTACTGTAAAATTACCAATAAGTACAAAATTCTGGATCTTGACAGCTACCATTTTTTTTTTGGATGTATGTCTTGTCTATAAGGTTCTGAATGGTTTAGCCCCACCACCACTACAGGAATTCATAAAGAAAAAATCATCTAGAGCAAACACCAGAGCACTGAGTAGAGGAGATTGCTATGTACAGCGGCGCAGAACTAAATTTGGCCAAATGGTGGTGTCCATCCAGAGGAATGCAGTCCTGGAACTCACTGCCTGCTCATGTAAGGAGCTGTCACAACTACACCACATTCAAAAAGACTCTGAAGCAGTGGTTAGTGACAAATCAGATCTGCTCCCATGAGTAACCTTTAGTTTCCTACATGGATTGGAAGTAGTTATGTGTATTGATCCTTGTATGTTTTATCTATATTGTAGTTGTGCATTGTGTATATGTGTATGTATATATGTCTTTTTTCTAAAAAAATCTGCCTTAGGACAACGGACTAAAATTAGCATTTATGCTAACTCCGGCACATTTACATTGATGCTTTGGCTGACATGTTGATCGATGTGCACTGTCCTAATCAAATAAATAAATAAATAAATAAACCAGTGCCAGTGTTTTAACATTTCTGTAGATCTGCACATAGCAACTACAGCATGGTTCATGTTAGGGAAAAATCATGCTTATGGCAAATTTGTTGTGGTTAAGGTATCTAACTAAAGGTTAAGGTTATGGCTGTTAAAAAGGGGAAAATTAAGTGCATGGAATGTGACTATTTTTTGCATTGGTACTTAACACTGGCATTGGACAAACTGTGAAGTTTATTAAAACACAACCTGCTGATGAAGACCATGAGATGGGGTTGAAATTTTTCGACAAGGCAAGTATGTGGATTTAAGTCCTCAGTTCAGATCTTTCGTATCTTTTCTCTAGCCTAGCACCACCAGACAAAATCACAAATGCTAATTAATCTCTGACCTCTCAATTCATTTTTGATTTTCAGGGGTCACTTATTAACGGACTGTGACTGAAATACCTGTGTACTCATTGGATAGACTTACAACCAATCAAAGCAAAGAAACGTGAAGTAGCTTTAAGGGATACATGTAAGTTGGGACAGTGCTTGGTCTATTTTCGAGCAGGAAAAAGCGGCGGCCTCATCACAAACTTTCTCAAGTTACAGCTAAACAGTACACTAAAATGTGTTTCTCAAAAAATCCCAGGTGGAAAACAGACAAAGCAGTAACACAATCTTGGTTCATATTTGCTCAGCACTGCCTAGTTTGACAGTTTGATCTGAGTTACGTGAGCCTAGTGGACTGAACAAAGGCCGGTGATATTCCTCTGTCAATCATTTGATCAAACCCACCCCATATTGGATAACCGGTTGTGATTCGCCTGCCCAGGATCTGGCCTGGTGGAAATCCATTTGAACAGGAGGGGTACCAGGAAATGAGACATGCGCTTGCAGATTCATCTGGTTCCCAGGGTACCTTTTCCCAAGTAACAAAACACTTTCATGCTCAAACGCTATTTTCTTTCAGCTGCTTTCCTGAATATACAGAAGCCTGGTGTCAGACTTTGAATCACTGCCAATTTCAGATGTCTTCAAATGATTCAGCTAGGTCTGGTGTTGGACTTATTGATGCAAGCCAATCAGAGTTTCATGAGGAGGTGGAATGTCATCTTCCTGAGCCAAAGGTCAATTCCAAACATAAATGTGTGAGGATGACATCAATGCAAGTTGTTTTAACTCTCACAGAATTAACGAATGCTAACTGCTTCTGTGTTGGCTGCAAAAAACACTGATGGCACAGACACACTGCTAGACGATTATTTTCATTGCTGATCAACCTGTGGAATATTTTATTGAGTAATCAATTAGCTGTTTGGTCGATGAAATGTCAGAAAATAGTAAAAAGTGTCTATTAGTGTTTCACAAAGCCCAAGATAATGTCCTCAAATGTCTTTTGTCCACACCCAAGGATATTCAGCTGACTGTCACAGAGGAGTAAAGAAACCAGAAATTATTCACATTCCCCCCTACTCAAACCGTCTAATTGATTACAAAATAAGCTGGTGCTTAGTTTAATAATTGACATTTAACTGATTAATCATTTCAGCTCTATTTTCTTGTTCTGCTCATTCATAGCTTTTCTACATTCTTTGGCAAAATTCAGTGGAGGAAAGACCAGTTGTTCATATTAATTCTAAAATTGGTACAAGTCTTTAGAATTCTGAAGATACACCAAACTTCACCCTATACTGTATTACAACAAGGATAAAACATCATTTTAAAACTTTGTGTGTCTTCCTGCAACATAATCCCCTGTATCCCCAGTGAAGACAGGCTCAGTTAACTGAACTGGCGAAAGCATTGTTCAGGCTTTACTGCATGATCTCCCCAGTTGGGAGTATGTATCAGTGAGAGTTGAAGGCACTCACCCTGTTAAAGCGCTTGGCCTGAAAGAGGTGTCCGTTGACTCGGTAGAGTTTCCTCCATCTTCTGGCCCCGCGGCGATAGATCGATTCTAGGAGAGAGAGAAAACAGTTGTAGAGTACCAACATGGTGAGGGACTGTTAGGATGGATGTGAGCTACTACAGGGGAGAAAGACAGAGAGGAAGGGAGGAGTTGGAGAGATAGAAAAGAGTGAGAGCTAAGGGAAAGGTCCTGCGGCTCTTCCTTCACCAGAAGTCTGATTTTAAGTGGGGGGTAGACACACATCAGATTTCTCTACGATGTATACGCATGCTCACACACACGCACGCACGCACGCACGCAAGCACACACACACACACACACACACACACACACACACACACACACACACAAAGCGCCTGCCTCCCTCACCACTACTTTACTCACCAGTCTACTCTTCTTTCACCCTCTCCCTTTATTTTCCACCTTCTTTCCCTGCTTCTTCCTTTCCTCAAGACCTCCATCCCTCCTTTTCTTTTGCCCCTGGTGATGAATGGACTTATTAGTGCTCCATAATGCTTCTTATTCAAGTGAGACCAAGAAGGTGTAGCTATTTATAAAAGGAGCATGTAGTCAGCTATTAATAAACTTCAGGGCAGAAACATGCACCAAGCGCTGTGCTGAAACTATTGTTGTCAAATCAAACGATGATTTAAGTGATTCAAAAATATTCTACTCTCTCACTAAAGGTTTGCTGGGATTCATCAATATCATGATCTGCTAAAACAACCCTATCAGACACATTATTAGGCCCAGTCCCATTTCATTTTTTTGTTTTGTTTTTGAGTGTCTCTTTGCCCCCGAGTTTCATGCTATCAATCAATCAAATCAAAGTCTTAAAATATAAGAGAACACTGCTTCATTACCAGGCTACTAGTGATGCTTTACAGGCTAACATTAACAACCCATGCTCCTATCCTGCCAGCCTGAACTGGTATTAGTGGTAGTGCTAATGTACAAGTCTTTTCATCAAAATAAGACTTAAAATATATTCTCCTTGGGGCGTCGGTGGCTTAGTGGTATAGAGCAGGCGCCCCATGTACAAGGCTGTTGCCGCAGCGGCCCGGGGTCGACTCCAGCCTGTGGCCCTTTGCTGCATGTCTCTCCCTCTCTCTCTCTCTCTACCCATTTCACACTTCACTATCCTATCAATTAAAGGCAAAAAAATATCTTTAAAAAAAATATATAAAGATATACATATATATATATATATATATATATATATATATATATATATATATATATTCTCCTTCACCTGAATTAAGTGCATAAATATATAAAGAAGGTTTAACAGAGAAAAGAATTACATCGGAGAGATTCAGTGGTGGGAGGTTTTGTGCCATGGACCATGAGACACCAGACAAGAAAAAGAGGCCCAAGGCTTCCTTCACTTTTTCCCTCTTTGGGCTTGCTTGTTTTGCTTTTAGGTAAGTCTCTTCTCTTTTGGCCCTCTGTGTACGGCCTCTGAACTCCGAGGCCATCCTGAACTCCACTGAATTCCTGAGCCACAACAAAACCACTGAAGGCATCAGCATCCAGCAAACTCCAGGAGACAGAACTCTCAATTCCCCCCAGCCAAGTGGAGGCGATCTACGATGTCATCGCTCTACAAGAAGCAGCCTAAGCAAGAAACGGCGGGACAACTTTCCCCCTGGCCATAAGAACCATCAGGTGAAGGACTTTTTCCTGTGATTATGCAGTATAGTAAAGATGCTGAAATGCTTCAGGAATAATCCTCTGAAAATCCCACTGATTGGGGTCTGAGGTATCATCAGCTTAGTAGTGATCTCCTATGTTTCCAAAAGTTAATACATCTCACCCAGATATCATTCAATGAGTAAATCTGCTATACAGTGGTCCTAAGTCATTTGCTCAGTGATCACTGTATTTATTTATTAATCTATTTGTATGCCAGTAGTTAATAGTTGTCTGTGTAGTTAGTAGCTTGATAAGCCTTCTATATATATAAAAAAAAAAAACTGCTTATGAGTCAACCTCTAGAATTGGGTTTCATTGTCCTGAGGTGAATTTCATGTTAAGTTAAATTCTGTCATTTATAATAAATACTGGTTATTTGTGATAGCCTGTATTTTAGTGCTGCTTTATCTTTTATACCAATTAAGGTGTTCAAGTTGCATTATTTTGGTGCCTCTTGAGGCTTAATAATAATTGTTACATATTTTGGTATCCTTTAGGGCATGCTGCGTTATTTAGGATTTGTACATGCTGGCCTTCAACATTGTGAAAACCTGAGCAAACAGCTCTGGATGTGTCTCTGTTCCCTGGGTATAGTCTTGTGTTGGTTAACATTTACTTTGCCTGGTGGTGCAATGTTTAAATGCTGAATTATAAGTGGATGGTGCAAATAAGTGGAGCTCCACACTGACACCAACAACAAACCCTGTACCCCCCATTGCCACTACTCCATGAACAATGAGTCATTTAAGATGATTGAGAGTGCAGAGTACTTTGGAATCACCTTTGACAATCAACTTAGCTTTGAACATCAGAGTACCAACATCCGCTGCCAACAGAGCCTCTCCACCATACATAAACTCGGGGCACTCTCAGCCACATCCCACCTCCTTCTCCTCCTGCACAGGAGCATCATAGAACCCATCCTTCTCTACAGTTCCACATGCTACCTCACCATGTTCACTGTCACCAACAGGAACAAACTCCTCAAAATCAAATGCAATGTTTTTCAAAATCATTACTCCCAACCTCCCAGCCCTCACTGACACTGCCATCACATGCAAAGCACTCACTATAGCACATGACCCCAGCTACCCTCTGATCTCATACTTTACTCCCATCTGGCTGTAGATACAGATCTGTTTTATGTCAAAAAACATGTTGCAGTAAGAGCTTTGTGCACTCTGCCATCACCGCTCTCAACAAACTGTAGCAAGAACAATCTGGACTCAGGTTTTTGTGTATTGTGTTCCTTGTATTTGTGTTTTTGTGATTGATGTTAATTGTTTTTATGTGTTCTTGTGCAGTACAATAAATAATCTATCTGTCTAATCAGAGGAAGTACAGACTGCACAGTCTAAAAATGCAACTTGATCGCCACAGAAATGTTGTCATTGTATGTTGCTGCAAACCATGGATACTTTACATTTGTACATCATTATGTAGTGGATACATTAAAACTTTACATTTCAACAGTGCTGTGGGTAATGTGTGGTGAGGATTAGGTATAAAACCTACTTGGTTATAGTTAGGAAAAGATAATGTTTAGTATTAAAATACCCTGTTTTGGGGGCACAATCCAGGCAGGAAAAGCAGTGATGTCTCTGTAACAACTGTTTTATGTGGCACCATCTCTGCTGGACAAACAGCAATGGGTCACTAAAAGGTACCACATTTGGTGGCTAAAAAGCTGCTTAAAAAACAGTGACACATTGGTACAACATAACCAGTTTTGTTGTTTGTTGGTCTCAAACACTGGTCTGCATTATGACAGGTGTAAAGTCGCATAGCTCTGGATAATCAGCAACTGCTACCATCAGCAACTGCTACCACCAGTTTCTCCTCCATTGTTTACCAACTGTAAACTTGTTGTCGTGACCACCACAGCAGGCCTGCCTCTCAAATCATCCTATTGGATGATGGAAAAAAAGCAGAGAAGACGTTTCTTCAACTCAAGGAGTTCAGAGCGCTCCTGCAAAGAGGCCATGGGCCTAAAGATTAGCAACGCAAAAACAGTGAGCAAAAAGCTTGATTCTCATAAAAGAACCATTGCAACAAGCTGCCTCCAGATGCTAAAACACTTTCTGTGTGATCAGGGTCTTAGATTGCATTTTTAACTGAGACATTTCAGCTACCAAATGTTCCACAGTCACCAAATAACAGAATATTTCATGTTATTTCTAAGCGAATGAATGCAGTAGTTATCAAGATTTCTGTCCTCATAGTTTACTTCAGTGATAATTTGGCCTTTGAGATTCTGTCTCATGTTGCTTCAGAAATGTAGTACAACTAATAAAGTACTGAAGTACTAACAGATATCAGTAGTTTCAGCTTATTAAAAGCAGGGCTGGGCAAAGTTACAATAACACACCTGAATGAATGGCTTACTAACTCAAATTTAACACAATTTAATTTCATTAAGTGTCTGAATCCCATATAAATCGCATGAGTATAGCTTTACAACCCCCAACCAGATATAGAAGTTCAGACAAACATGCCAGCCCATGGTCCAATCCAGACGTCCAGTGGCCATGTCAAAGGATAAAATAAGCCTAATTACAAGTTGCATGACCATTATGCATCATGTCTGCTTGTATTAGTTAGTCATGCTTTAATCATCCTCCAGTGTGCAGATGATCACTCACTTACAGGCAACCATTATATTTCTATTAGCAGCAGGACATTTTGATTTCAGGGTGTAACATTAAACAGCGCTTGAAAAAGAAAACAATTTGATTTGATGCACTAACACACAGCAAGCAGCAGTGGACATCAAAAGGAGATTGGTAACTGGCTATGATGGACAAAGTTACATACAAATAGATTTGTTGATGTCTGACCAATTCATGCAGTCATTGTCCAATACTGATATGGTGAAGAAAGCTTGATAAGAACATTACTATATTTTTTAATTTTTAAAGTTAACTAATTCACATGAGACATTTTCCACAGACGCCACTAACTGTATTTGAATTGTTATTATACTGTGTCTCAAAGAAGAGTTGAGCTGTCCAACTTTCTCAAGGCTGGTTCAGTAAAAGTTCAGAGCAGAAATACTGGACATTTCAGGCTAAAATAAGATTCGTTCATCCTGACAGACGTAATACGTAGACGAAGTATTCCTGGCTCAAATCCCAAAATGTGCATATTAGCCTCTAAAACTAACACCACACAAATTGTGACAAAAAGCAACCCCTAAACTAGAATTACTGCCTCTCAGTTGCATGCCTCCACAGACCATCCAAGTTGCAGTTACAGTTAACATCCATTGCAGTCCAGACTGAAGATATGTAGATATGCACATATGTAGCAATGACAGTTGACAATGCTTCAAATATGGATGTTGCTGCATAGAAGCTACAGATTCTAAAATGTGGATGCTTCACACCCATCTTTAACATGTCAGCACAGAAGATCTATACAGTCACCACAGTTTCACAGTGGGCACCCAAGATTAGTGTCCCCAGTTGTTGTGTACAAGTGGACGTTTGTACCAAACTTGAAACTTTCTTTTTTTTCCAAAGGTCTTTTTGTGATATCACTGTCATGAGAAGGCGACGGATGCAAGGCCACGGTGACCCTGACTTTTGACCACTAAAATCTAATCACTTCATCCTTAACTCAAAATGGATGTTTGAGCCAAATTTGAAGAAACTCCCTCAAGGCCCTCTTGAAAAATTGTTGTGTTCATGAGATTGAGACAAACCAGGTTACAGTGACCTTGACCTTTGACCTATGATCACCAAAATCTAATCAGTTCATCTTTGAGTCCAATGTTTGGGCCAAATTAAAAGGAATTCCCTCACAGAGTATCGATCAAGTTCATGAGAATGGGATGAACAGACAACCTAAAAACATAATGCCTCCAGCCACTGCTATCACCAGTGTGGAGGCATAAAAACCAAACTTGTTAAATTTGGTAAGATTATTGTTTAGCCATTGAGTTCTTTACCAAAAATGGTTATCTCTCAAGCAGGTGCAGAGGATACGTGCTAGTATGCCATTGGCTATAATCTTTGCGGCGTCTTCAAGTGCAAATTTCTGGCCAAGACACAGGTGATGTAAGACAATGCAGTAGGTCTTTGTTGCCACTAGTTCTTTGATGTCGGTGTGTCTGAGCCTTTACACGTTACAGTGTTGTTACCCTAGCAATCCGAGAATGATCAGCACTAACTCCGCACAGTGCGGCCCATTGAGCAGGCACACAAGAGACTTACGGCAGTCAAGTGCCAACAAGTGCTGTTGAGCGTCCTACTTCCACCAGCTGAATGGCTAACCTCTGGTTTAGCGCTCCGCTAACTTGAATGGGGTTGACATAATTCAAACTTGCAGCTCTTCCAGATATTCCTAACATTAGTGGACAGAATGGATTCATTTTTGATAGTGAAATGAGTCATTTTGCAGTAGTTTTAATGTTCAAAAAAATGTATTCACTGATTTGTAGACATCACTTTTCCTAATGTAAGTCAATTTGAAAAGGTCTTTTTGGACCACAGAGCATCATGTGACGGACCCCGGAAATTGCAGTACCACTGTTTCACCGCTACGAAAATTGACTTCAAAGACTGCCGCACTTCCTAGGGGCCTGCTACCAATGCGATGGCTGAAGCCAGCTAGACAACAAGGTTATGCATGTGAGACTAGACAATAGCTGATAAATATGCACTCACCACCAACTGGAGAGGGGTGTGAATTACTTGGAGTGACTGTAAATCGCCCTCTGTGTTTTAAACTGTCAAAACGAAGGACGGCATTCAGATTTTTCTGTCATTATTCAACAAAATTCTGTCACTGATGTAAAATATTAGGTTAACACAACCTCTGCTTGATTGCATCTTCCATTAGACCCTCCATGCCTGATAACACAAACTTCTTTTAAACTCCATGCCCCCAGTTTGTACTACAGACTGTCTGGTAAAAATGTAAAGTCTCCAATCTCAGTTGATAATATCAGTATAGTGACAAGTGAAATTCATGTGCAAAATCAGTGGAGTGCTCCTTTAAAGGGGACAGAGTAATGTCATTCATATAAGCAGCAACACAGCAACTTCAAGCACTGACTGATAAAACTGCTGCTATACAAATCAATTAATTATCAGACTACTTAGATCTGTTGCCTTTTGCTGTTTGCCACAAAAAAAATCACCACAGCATGAAGTGAACTGGTTGGCTGAACCACATCAGGCGTTGCCCTCCTGACTCGCACTAATTATTCACTAGCTGCTCTCCCAGTGCCTCCTACTGTCTGCACTGGTTTTCCAGTCTGGTTGGTTGCTCCAGTAATGGGTGCGGCTTTGATATCCTCCTCCACTCACTCATTTTTTGCCTCTGTTGCTATGGTAGCCACAGCCCACCATATACCAGCTATTGTTAGTTAGCTGTGAGGATGTCAGGATGACATTGTCTGCAAGTAAAAGTGCATCTCGACAACAAATCTCCTCCTTCTCTTTATCTGTGAAAGGATTCTACCACTACGCAGAATCAAGTTGAACATACTGGTAATCAGATTTGCTGTTCATCTCTTGAGCAACATGGGTGCAGAGCTGTGTTTTCATGCCCTGGGGTAAACCCTCGTTCCAGATGGTTTTAACAAGGAGGCTCACATCATCTTTAATGTTTAAGCTAAAAATCTGTTCTTTTTTCTCCATCACCATTCTTGGCTCTTGTCTAAAATGTACTACCCTGACATTATTCCAGTCCAAAAAAACATAAGTCGTATTTTCTTTTTTTTTTTGGCAAGCGATATTGACAAGCACATTAAATCTTGTCCCAGCCAAAATTTAAGTTGTGCTCATCTCTGTATGCAAATGGGCCATCACAGAGAGGGATTTAAACACGGTACCAGACACCTAGTACGTGACTGGGGATTAACAGGCAACACTACAGCAAAACATTGCCACAGAGGCCTCTGCTGTCTTGAATATACACCCATCAGCTATACATTCTGCCTGTTTTTGCCTCATGATGAATGTATTTGTGATTCTAGTATCTTTGTATTGCTCTCTGAGTCAGGGCAGTGGAGATCAGAGCGAAAGCGAGTAGGGGAAAGATACAAAGAGGCTGTGCTCTTTGGGGTCTCCTCTGTGAATTCCCTCTAATCCCATTAACTCAAGGCCTCTAAAGGAAAGGTGCCTTGGAGAATCATTGCAGTGTGTTTCCATAGTTACCCAGTATTTCTTCCCCCGTGCCTGTATTAGTGGGTGAGTGATGAGTTGGGGTGGGGTTGGGGGGGGACAATATGTCACTGAGGCGTTGTGTGTGAGGGAGGTGAAAATACACATCATGTTATACTTCCTTAACGCCCACCTCAGATGCTAAATACAGTGTAGTGATTAAATAATTAACCACCACAGATGTTTGGTTAAGTTGTAAATTGCAGCTCGTAGCTTTGTGTCTTTAATCGGTGTTGATGAATAGATAAGCGGTTACACAGAAGAAGTTTAAATACACAATTTACTGTTGTAATGAGATCAACCCTGCTCGGTTGATATTTAAACCTTCAACCAACAGAAGTAAAAGCAAGTAATCCCACAATAGGCCTCCATCTATCACAGTGGGGCTCTCTGACGAAATGGCGCTTAAGACCTCTTCACAGGTAAACTGAAAGAACCTTTGTAATCCCAATGGTAGAACTGCCACAATGACATTTTCCAGTCAAGGTTTTTGATCTGCTTTGACGAGATAATCCAACTAACAGCAGCGCATGAAAGGGCTGTCAACTCTGGAACACATTACCAACTAAAATCAAACTGATTAGAGATTTAAAATCCTTTACAACTAAGGTCAAGCGCTGGCTAAAAGCAAACCAGAGCTGTACCCACTTTTAGCTAACTGCACTCAAAGTAAGGGGTAATAGTATAAGTGTATATACGTATTGTGGTATATGCATTTTATTGTGTTTTCCATGTTTATTGTGTATTCTGGTTTTAAAATGTTTAAAATAGTACATTTTTAATAACATTGTAGATCTACATGTCAAAGCCCAACTAGGGCCAAGAGCTGAAAATTAACAATAGCAAAAAACTCTCTTTGCAACACATCAGTCTCATACTCTGTATTGGAACTATGTTAAATTGAATCGTCCCGATCAAATAAAATGAAAAAAAAAAAAGAAAGAAAAAAAGAAATACATAAAAGTGTCAACTCATTACCCTCTGTTTCCATCTACAGTTTGACACTGGGTCCACTCTGACTCTTTTCCGTGGGGGAGTGGGATTCGATTTTTCCCAACCAATCACTAAAGACCAATGTATCCACCTGAATCTGAAGTCATTTTAAGACCACACTGATATGTAGCCATGCCAACATACTTGTTTTGTTGTGTCAGTGGTCACACTGTTACAATATTTTCCTCATACATGTGTTTTTATCTGCCATACAGATGGCATTCATCAGACACTGGGTTTAAATGGTGAATATTCCATCAACAGTCTTGACAGTCCATTGAGAAAAAAACCATATTATATTATAATGTATTATATTACTATATTCTATTAACATGCAGTACATTACATTACATAGAGTAGAGTAGAGTAGAGTGGAATAAACATGGCACGTACAAAACAGTTCTGTTCAGTGAGCATTGTAGCTTTTTTAAACCAACAGAAAACAAAAAAACCCATGATATTTCTCTGTTTGTGCTTTTGTCATGGCTTTTGTCATTGATTTGATATGGGTGAGGCTCAGTTGGAAAAAGGTGATATCATGTATTTACATGCATTATTCAGAGTTTCTCACTATCTGAAACAAAATCTGACGGTTTGGGGGTTGTTTGCCCTTCTTCTTAGGCCACTGCCCATAAAATCTGATCAAACCACACCCCCTCAGTCCTGATGAAGCAGATTAGCTGAGCGTTTACGTGTTTAAGTCTTAATAATGTTTTGATAAATAAGATATTTCCAACCTTGCGCATTTTGTCATGATGATTCAAATTTTTTAAGAAATATTTAGAGTGACTTACAGTCCCTTTACTACACTTTCAATTAATCCTGGTCCCTGTCTGTTATGTTAGCCACAACAGAATTGACTTTTCCACAGAAAAGTTATTCTGTTCCCTGAACCCCTCTAACCTTTCCTGGGACAGGTGTCAGTGTTTGAATGCATTTTTGAATTTGTGAAGGGAAATGTGTTAAAGCTACAACAGGGAGTTAAGTTGCTCTTTAAGATTTGAATCCAATTTTCAAAAGCTTTAAGAATTAATTAAAGCCTCATTGATTAAAAGATTTGAACCAAAGAGTTGAGTCTTCACCTTGTCAATCTTGTCACTAATAATTGAGACCTGACCTAGAATCTGAGTCTGTCTGAGTTCAAAATGTATCGATCTTATCAGGGTTTGTACAATCCTGCATTACTGTCACAAGTCTTGTGTCCTGCTTGTCAATCAAGCGGCAACCACCAGGGCTAGAAAAATTAAGTGCCCCAAACTGCAGTTCCTCTAATGGCCACTTGAGGCTGGCTCCAGAAGCAGTCAATGTTTACAGCCTGGTACAAAAAATTGTATTGGTCTCCATAGCTAATTTCACCATTCATGACAACTGCATGGAAGTGACTATTAAGTAACTGACCTCTTCACATTGTATTAAGGTTTAAAGTCACATACACTTAAGGGCGGGCTATTTTGACTGACAGGCTGTCTGCAGAAAGTGTCCTTGGCTTCTCAGTTAGATCCACCCCACACTCTTCAATAGCACCAGCCTCTTGCCCAAAGAAGACTTCTGTGTTTTCTTTGAGGCTTCAGCTAAAGAAGACTTCACATTCACCACAAAAAAGTGTTGCTTCAAGGTGCAAACAGTTTTAAATAACAACAGCCTGACTTCACTCATGGCCTCAGGTGTACCAGGAGCATTATCTTTAGATGAGGTTGGTGTGTATGAAGTGTGAATTCACACACCAAATTAGATTCAAGTGAGGAGAAGCGTTGCTGTAGGGCAGTGACAGATGTATAGAGCCAAAGGCATGCAGTAGAGAGCCAGTAATGTTAAATCTGGGGTGAATCGTTAAAAAAATGAGCACAGATAAATCAGGAGTGATTGTAAATATTGTACCAATACTGACCCCCAAAAATCGGTCAGTGCCAACCACAACTACAAATAAATACACCAGTGGGGATTCCCAGCCTCATCTATCATTTCATGTTTTACTCATAATATTCAGATTATCAATCCCAGCACAGATAATGACCCCCTCTAGTTATAGCAAATGTTGCTGCTCACTGCATCCAATTAAAAGATAATTTCTGAATCAGGGGGCGGATCAGTTCTTGTATACATTTTGCTAGGATTGTCCTTGCAGTCTGAAAGCAATGTGAACCAGAAACACAGCTGCCTCAGACATGTGCAGCACACCACTTGCACTTGACTAGCAGGCCTTCAAAGAGCTGACCTATTACAACATCTCCCTCTGGAGAGAGATGAGTGTTGCATTGCCCCATTTCTCTGCCAAGGTGCCAGAATGAGAGTAAGAAAGACGCAGACTGAGGAAGCCGCGGCACACAAGTCAAACGGTTTCTCGGATGATGAATCAAAACACAATACTACACCTCCGGATGCAAAGGCCATCGCACACAGTCCTGCCATTTTGTCTACTGAAGATATAAAGAGGAGTAGACAGCCTGCTGGTGTTGTGCTGTAGCTTATGTGGGGAATTGTGTAGCAGGAGAGCAGGGTGGTACTGCCAAATCTCTCTAGGACAGGACATTTACGAGAGCTTGACTCATTTCCAGACATTGTTCCTCTCACTCACAGGAAAGTAGCGGCATACAAGTTGCTACCAACAACACCCGCCCCCTCCCTCAGATACACTTCCAAGTAAAAAAGAAAAAAAAAAAACAGAAAAAAGAGCACACGAGGCCTTCAGACTGGGAATGTACTGTATATCGTCATTGAGTTCTTGAGGAATCAGCAGTAATCAGCAATGTGTGACTGCATGTATTCGTCTAGAAAGGGTCTCCCCATGTTCCTATGGAACTTGTCACTTGTGCAAAGTGGCAAATTATTTTCTGGCGACTTCTGAAGAGCTGAGAGGAATCAATGAAGCAACCCTGAGGCATTTATAGACACAATTAGACCTCTAAGATAAGGGATGCTCAGTAGTACTGTACCATGACTAACTTTCTTAGTTTGACTTCTAATTAAGGCATTTATTCAATTGTTATTTTTATCAGCGTGTTCTAGATTTAAAAAAAAAAAAAAGGGGGAGAACGGACATTGCAAAGTGCATGAAATTAAAAAAGATGTCCGATTTCAATGTTGGGATCACTGACATTTGATGCAGATTTAGGAGTCAGTGTGGGTTCCCCAGAGACTGTACACAAGTCAGTGTTACGTGCTGATGAGTCAGCCACTCTAGGTGACACCATGTCAACAGAGCTATCACCATGTGATACGCATCCATATCCAACCAATGAGAGCTGAGGCTTGGCAACTCAGGGAATCAGTTATGTCTCTAAAGTGGGCACTGAGACCATCAGCTGATACAGATACAATACTAATGTACACTATCTTTTTCTCATTGCAGTATATTTCCATCCAACCAGTATGACGTTTCTACTATAAATACTATTAAGAATATATTTCACACATTTTGATATTTTGATAATGAACACCTGTAGAAAGTATATATAAAAATATAGCACCATTATAGGAGTAGCCCAAAATTACTCAATTTGAGATTTAACTGCATAACTGCATTTAGCTTCATAATCTGTCCAGCGTGCTGCAGTCAGGATAGACGGCCTGGAAGCCAGGCGGTTTGCTGGTGGATTTACGAAGTGGAGGTTGAAGTTGTTCGAGGGTGAAACCACAAACGACAGACTTTGTGGCCAGGACTTGGCAAGGTAATGACTACCAAGAGTTTGCCTCTTCCACTTTCAAAGTGCATTTGCAGAGCGTCGGTTGCTTGGTTGGAATGGGTGTCCCATGTGTGGAGGCTCCATCCTCGTTGCAGCGACCCGGGTTCGATTCTGGCTTGTGGCCCTTTGTAGACCTTATTACTGATGATTTTTAGTTCAGAGGACCAGCACCATAGAAGGACATTTCATTTTAAGCATCAGTATGCAAGGATGACTTTGAAGCAGATGTGTATTTCAGTTGTTGGTGTGGAATTCTGTACAAAATGATTTCAAGGGTTGTTCAAACATTTTTCAGTTCAAGAAAATGTAAAGAAAGAACAATTAGACTACATGAAGTGGTCTGATAATCAGTCTCCTCAGTTGAAGGTGAACTACTGTTTATGGCGTTTGATTCTTCTTTTTCTCAAGTTATTGGAAGTATTGGTTGTTAACTAACTGTGACTGACCGACCATCTGTCTCTATTATGTATTCATGTTTTGAGTAAGGGGCAGGCAAAACAAGATTTTTCTTCTCCCTGCTCCTTTTTAGTCCTGTATTACTATTATTATCATCATCTGACTGTGAATCCGAATGTTGTGCATAACCAAAGTGAAATTTAAAAAAAATTTTGTTGATGGTGAAAGTGGCTGCTAAACCTCTTAATCTGTGAACTAACAAAGATTAGAGGACAACATTCAAAGTCAAGACAGAAAATCACTCATGGAGAGACAATACACCCTTGACACAAGGCTAATCACCTCATTATGGGTATTGGGATGATGAATACTCCAGGGAGCAAACACTGTTCAATATTTGCTTCAGTGGGAGGCTTGTTGCATTGTGACCTCATCATGAAAAATGTAGGTCCATAAACCAAAGAAAATCTAGGACATGGTTTATGGGCAATTACACTTTGCAGTGTTGGTCAGTTATGGAAACTGTATTTAAAGGTATACTATGCAAGATTTTACTAAAAAAAAAAACAAAGTATAGCGTCATACAGACAATGACAATGATGTATTCGGGTCACCCAAAATTGTAATGTAAAAACAGCATGGAAGCTACAAAAAGGACGTGTTGTATTTTATTGCTCAGAGCATTTAAACAACCCGGGAGCTCATTTTTTCAGATAAATCCAACACCACATGAATTAGGTAACTGAGGTAACTGGGACATCTGGGACGTCTGCTATTTGCCTCTCAAAGAACAACAGATTATTGTCCAGTGTCATTTCTGTCTACCTACATACAAGTGAGATGCTGAATCATTGCATTAAAATGAATATTTTATCTTTATTAATGTAAAATTATAGATGATGACTGGTAATGTGCTGCAGAGAAGTTTTGTGGGGCGGTCAGCACAAGCTGTCGAATGTGCATGTACTATAGCAGAGCGTCACAAAAAAAATGACACCATAGTTTGCAAAAAGTATTAAAGCTCAAAAGGTTCAATACATTTACATATATCAACTCTGATGAAAAGTACTGGCTACCCATCAGTAGATGTGTTCTGGTGGTCCAGGCATTTGAGATCTTAGTATTAAGTCAGTATATCCACTTTTGCTCCATCTGTAGTGGTGTGTGTGTGTGTGTGTGTGTGTGTGTGTGTGTGTGTGTGTGTGTGTGTGTGTGTGTGTGTGTGTGTGTGTGTGTGTGCGCGCGCGTGCGTGTGCGTGTGTGTGTGTGTGTGTGTGTGTGTGTGCACTGACAGACCTGTGTTAGGGTCACTTATTGATCATGTCCTAAATTACTTAGCGTTTTAGTTTAACAGCCGAGTGGTGCTAGAGTTGCCACAGGCAGAGAGCAGCTATTTCCATTTCTGCGCATCTTCTGTAAAACACACTAAATAAAAGCAGTGCATTGATTGGGACAGTCAATCTCATCAGTGCTGTTATATAATCAGCTGAAGCATCTATGAAAGAGCTGCAATTATCCATGAACCTGTGCTTCCTCTCATGTGTTCCTGGAACACACTCACAAAAATAAAAACATAAAATTCCGACATGAAAACAACTAGAATATTTTTACCATTATTTTATCAAAGCAGCAAACTTTAGGGCTGAAAAATAAAGCCACTTGAGAGGCTCCAAGAGCCAGTCAATCCCAATGAACCTATGTTAAAATGCCCAACTCAACAGCAGAAATAAACATATTTAACTGGTTAACAAAACAAACAAAAAAATTTCTCTAGAGCTAATTTCAACATGTAATTAAGTTTAAAGTTCTAGATAATTAAGAGCGTGGAAGCTTTGAGTGACAAAAGTGTGACATCTGTTGACAAGTCACTACCTATAAAACAACATTGGTGAGGTAACGCAACCATGGCGTAACCTTAAGTTCACAGAGCATGGCCATAGTTGTCACTTTTTCAGTTTCAGGTTCATAAAAGTTAACAGTGATGTTTTGGTCTTGATCAGTGTTTGGGTGTACCGAAAGGCCCTCTAAGGGTTGTTTTAACAGTTTTAAGTCTGGATTTGCTCACAAAAATTAGCATTAGCATTAGTGTTAGCACAGTTAATCATATGTAGCTGTTAACGCAACCTGCTAACTAAGCCAGCAGCTTGTTCTAGGGTTATGTCCATGGTCTTGTCCAGATAGGATCACTTCTAGCTCTGAAAAAAAAAAAACAGACAGCAGTGGCCATAATGCAGAACATGAGGCTTCAAAATTGGAGTCCATAAACCAACTGGTACCATCACGGTAGCTACTTCCATTATTTTACACAGTCTGTGATTTTACCCAGCCTCCAGCAGCCAGACTACATTCCATTAACTCATCACTCTAACTTTTTGCAAAAAAAACTTGGAAACAAAAAAAAAAACTTGGAAAACAATGACTCAAAAATTCCATCTGACCACTCACTATTTAAATGAAAATGTGACGTGCCTTCTAACCCTTTAACTACTACAAAACATTGCTGTTTGAGATGAAGAATTGCAGCTTGACTCTACAACCTTGAGACATCTTAACAGCATTGTGAATTAGGAATGTTCCTGACTATGATAATTTCCCTGACGTTTAAACGGATGTTTAAACCTAGACTAGATGACTAGTCTAAAAGTTAGAAAGCACTTAGAAAACAGTTAAAATGGCACACAGTTAATCTATAAGGTTAAAAAATTCCTAAAAAATACCGTGTATACACTAAGAGCCATTTGTAATTGTTAATCACAATTTTTAATGACCAAATTGTATTTTAAATGCCACTGAAATGTGCTGCACTAAGCACTGTGCATTATGAACATTGCAAATTATCCTACAAAATGTGACAACATATAAAATAATAAGCGTACAAATTATGTTTGTTGAAAATAATATTCATTAAGAAAATAAATCTTTAGAAAACGTATCTAATTATTACAATAACACTTTCATTGGGTGAATGCAATCACATAGCAAACAGCCTACAGTAAAAAAAACAAAAACAAAAAAAATCTCTCATCATAACATGTATTTTATGTCATTTAAATGTGTACATTAATAAAATAAAGAAAAAGAAAAATTAGATCAACCGACTGGTATTTCCAGCATTGTTGGACTTTTTTCACTGTTTGCTCATTTACCTGGCGAAACTTAACTTGAAGACTTAATACCTCTTCTGTCTGTTCATCTCACAACAAACTGACAACTGGATTGGTTTAAAATCCCCTATAGTCTACTGTAAGTTTCCTTGTATGAAGACTCACACATGCATGTATTTTAGAGCTGCAACTACCAAACAGTTTTCATAGTTGATTAATCTACTCACTTTTGTTCAGTAATCATTTAGTCTAAAAAATGTCAGAAAGAATAATACATTAGTATAAAATATTCTAAAAACTCAAAGATATGCTTTTGAATTGCTCACTTTTTCCAAGATATTAGGGTAATATGAAAAGGAACAAAACAAGCAAGTCTTTACATTTGAGAGGCCACAACTTCCACATGTTTGGTATTTCTTGTCTTTGACGAAGTTTCTGTTGATCAACTATAATACTGCCAAACTGTTTCAGCACTAGTGTTTCTGGGCAGCACAGTAACTGAGGACACTGAGGTCATGTCCTTGTGAATAAAGCATTCAGTATACCCACCAGAATTTTAGTCCAGCGCTGAACATTTGTACTACCACTGACTAGTTGAGTGAAGACAGAAACATAGCCAAATAGCAAAAGATTTTTGATGTAAACATTTTTATGGGATGGGAACTCTCTGTAATGGTTCATGACCTCAGTATTTCTAAAAACCTCGGCTGTTGTTCCTGCGTCTGCATCTGGGGTATTCTCTTGATTTTAAACCTGTTCAATTTTTGTTTTCTTTTTCTTTACATTAACAAAATACATTTTTACAAAAAACAAATATTATATATTATATACTTTAACAAAAAATAACTAGTAAATATGACAAATCATATTTGCTGAAACTGTCACTATATTCACACAGCACCCAATGAGACAGACAGTCTGTGAACAAAGTCCCATCCCTCTGCCTACTATCTTGCCTCGGAGTTTTTATTGAGTGCATCAACGAAAACAACCAATCAGAGCCGAGGAGTGTCTCACACTATTGTGTCAACTACGGTTTGTGAACTGCGGTCTAATTGTCAAAGGTAGCGCTGATCAAATATGAATCAATATTCTGTTACTGCATTGCCTATTTCTCACCTCGGATTTAGAAACACCTTTTAGTGTACTGTTTAGCTGTAAAATGAGAAAGTCTGTGACCTGGCCACCATGTTAGAAACAGTCAAGTTGAGACAAAAAACAAAAAAAAAAAAAAAAAACACCCACTGATCGGGGCAAAATGACTCATTTTATGTTTTCATTTAACCATGATGTATTGTTGCTGCCTCCAAAAAACGCGTGAGAGGTAAACACTATATTTACATGCACAGAGCACTGCATTTTTTGTCCTTATTAAAAAGAAAAAAAACAAAACAATATTCCTACCAAGCTGTTTACATGGCTAATGAAATGAATATTCTACTTATACTCTTGTTTACATGCAGCTGTGCATATTCTGATTAATGTCACATCAAAATATAGAAAAATGGAGTGGCTGAAGCTGCTTGTCAGTCTCATTTGTTAAGATTACTGCTGATCCCTACTCTGCTCCACTAACGTTCGTCTCTGGGTGACAGTAGAAGAAAGTATTCACAACATAGTTCATGTTCGCCTGGCACAGGTAATTATTTAGACATTAATCAAAACAAGCTTGCAACTCCTGACTTTTGTGAACATGAAGTTAACTCTTGAGTTCTTGAATTACATCGCTTTGTTTCTGTCAATATCACGTTATTAATTAACATTTAGATAACTGATTATTGACATTTGTGAATTAATGCCGAATCCTCCATGTCTGCATCGCCATGCATTGAGGAATCAATCATTTCCCCCACCCCTACCATGTGTATCAAGTGCTATGTATAAAGTATACCATGTATAGTGCTTAATTTCAGAATGACTTCTGTAATTAAGTTTTTAATCACAAGTCACTCAATGTCAATCATACAATTTCAATAACTAATTTGTATGATTGCAGCGACTATGTAGAGTATGTCCTACCCAAGACTGCTGGAAATGGCTAAAAGAAACCTCACCATCCTTAAAACAATGTACAGAGACAGACTTTAACTTTGTTACTAGTCACTGCCTCGTGGAGACAGATAGACTGATGGTTTAAATGGGTTACACAGATCCAAATCGGCAGCACACATGGTACTGAGAAGAACCCAGAGGCACAAGTTGTCAGGGCTGACAGTGTGCAGCTTACAGAGGAAAGCCTGACATGCTCCCAGCAAGGAAAAACAGGGGATATTCAATTTAGATGCAGCTGCTGATGTGAGGATGAAAGACACACTCTGTTAAACAGTTACTCTGGAGTCTAACTGACCTTGTGGAAAATGGATCTAGCTGCTAAGATCGCATTCAAACCATGGGGTGCATGCAACAAGACAGTGCAGCGATGTCAGGGTATTTGCATGATTAGTATTAAAAAGAAGGAAGATCAAAGTAACCTACTTCCATCCCTGGGTGAATATTAATGATTTCATCGCTGGCAAAAAGGCAAAGCAGCTCACCTCAACTCAACTTCGTTCCCATGCCACCTTCCTACTGAGTCTGACATGCTCTCAGGCTGTCACTGCATACACCTCAGGTGACCTGATATTGACTGAATCCCAGTGACAGACACATCCACTCTGACCCCTACCTTTGACTCGAAGGTAGAAAAGCAGCGTGAGCAGCATCTCTCCTGCTAATTGTTACCACCTTCACACCCCAGATCTCATGGTGCTCTCCTGCACCTCCTCCGCTACTCCTCTCCTCATCCTGCCTTCCTGCTCCTCCTGCTCTCACAGAACAGCTTCGCTCGTGTGTCTTTGTCGCTCTCTCTTCCCTCCCCTCCCTCCTTATTTGCTTTCATTCCCCCTTCAGGCTGCTTCTCTTCATCTTCTTGTCACACCACACACACACACACACACACACTTCAAGTAGCACACATCAGAGGAGGTGTACGCAAATAAATTCTTTGTGCGCTTGTGCATCAAATGTTCCCCACTTCCTCAACAGGGATCGTACCACATGATTGATTTTTTTTCAGGGACCTGCTGTCTGATCCACATTGCAATTGCACCATTTCACCCACAAGATGGCAGTCGTAGCCCTGAATCTAACAGTAGCATCCTCTGCACACAACACATTTTGACCTAAATTTAAACCTTGTGGACTATTTTTAGTGGCTGTGCTGTGCCTATTGGAGCCCATATTGGATGACAGCTACACTTTCCTAGAGACCTGTCTCTGGATGCTTTTATAGCACTCTTTTCATGGGGACACTGAGAGCTCTGTGCACTACTGTATATCACCTTCACAGTCTTTGCATAATGTTATGCTGTCCTATATAAGCCAGAGGTACTGTATTGTCTTTGTTGAATTTATCTGGGGTTCATTTTTTAGTGTATGAGCATGAGCAGTGTCTACCCTCTACAGCAAACACAGTGCCAAATTATTCCACCTTAGCAAAGCCATTCTGTTCCATTTTAAGTTTTTCTGCCAAAGTCAACCATTGGTGTGTTTTACTTCCACTTGTTTTCAGAGTAGTTTTGTTCCTTTCAGGTATTGTAGTGTGATAAAGCCCTTCTGTGTGAAGTTTGCATGGATGTTTGCATGTTCTCCCCTAGTCAGCATGGGTTTTCTCCAGGTACTCCAGCTTCCTCCCACAGTCCAAAGACATGCAAGTTAGGTTAATAGGTGACTCTAAATTGGCTGTAGGTGTGAATGTGAGCGTAAATGGTTGTCTGTCTCTACAGTATGTGTCAACCCAGTAATAGCCTGGTGACCTGTCCAAGGTGTACCCCATCTCTCGCCCAATGTCAGTTTGGATAGGCTCCAGCACCTCTGTGACCCCTAACAGAATAAGCTGTTATGGGAAATGAATGAACGAATAATCACTTTTCTAATCGGTGTTCTTAGCTGTATCACCAATGTAAAATTGGTGGGGGGTGGGGGTGACATGCAGCAAAGGGCCATGGGTTGGAATTGGGGGCCTGCTCTACCAGGTGAGCTAGTGGATGCCTCAGAGTGCTACTATCTATAATGTATTCCCTTTTCTCAGAATCTGTATTGCTCATAGCTTGACACTGAATAGTTGTAGAGTGGCTCTGCTCAAAGGGTCTGCGAAAGGAGCTTTTTACCCTATCTTAAGCTAAAACTTGGAACAAAAACTGGTACAGAAAAGCTTAGGTACGCTGCATGAGTTATCATGGTGATCTAGTCAGGTTAGAAGGAAACCACCTTCTGGAATGGAAAACTCTGACTTTAGGCTCAACATACCTCACTGGCCTGCTAATCCTGTGTCGTAGTACAACCCTAGGGTTCCACCAACACAGATTAAGGCAATACGTTCTACCTGTAACACCAGAGGGCTGTACTACGAAGCAGGATTTAGAGTTAGCGAGGTAACTTCAGGGTTAATTCTGGGTTGGCAGTGCCACAAGGATGGTTCACTTTTTACCAGGACAAATCAATGTAGTAACTGAACAGGTAACCTGCTCCACAGCAGGTTACCTGCAGAGGATCAGATGACAACCTGTCAACACCTCAACCACCGACCTATCAAATCACTGGAAAAAAGGATCCTGGCATGGACAAAAGTCCTCAGTGACAGGTAAAGAGTCTATTTTTTTACAGTAAAAAATAGACTCAGTAGACTCATTTTATTGTTTCAGGCTTTGTACTTCCACTCTAACAAATTCAAAAGATATACAACAAAAGATTCTTCACATAATAATTTGAACTGCATTTTAATGGTGCAGAGTTTATTTATCCCTGCAGTGATAGCTGACATCCTGGCTCTCTGATTCCATCACTGCAGCTCAGAATAAAATGAGACATGTGTGATGAGAGCTGGAAATAAAAACCAATGAGAAATATTCCACACACTTCTAACTGGCACTCATGATTATAAAAACCATTTTGCTCAGATCGATACTTTTTACTTGACTAGCAGAAACAGTCTGGCCTTACTTTTAAGTGTTCTTAAGCGACAAATTCAGAGTACTTTCTTCTTTTTTGTCATCATTCACCTGAATTGCAAAAAATACTCACTAATACCTAAATGTATTTTAAGCCCTGGCCTGCTTTTAATATTTAGAAATGATTTATAGTGTTTCTACAACTTTTTATTCTGTTGGAAGATTACAGGCTTGTTTACATTTTACTCAGATAAATAAGACTATTTGCTGTCCCTAAAACAAAACATTCTCGCAGGTGATTAGTATCACTGACATCTAAATCACCAATAATCAAGCCGCAATTCATTTTACTTTGAAAGTCAATGATACAAGTCAAACCTTTGACCCTAGCCTCACATTCATCCCCAACATGGAGGACTCCAGCAATGAAAATTTGAAGCCCAAGGATGAAGTGGCAGCCTAAGGAGGATCCTTTAGAGGTTTTATGCTAGCGAAAGGAGCATGCTTAAATATTTCCTAACTTGGCAGGGATTGCACGGAGTGTTTTCACCATCCCCACCATCAAGTGCAGCCAGTGAAAGAGACTAGCCAGATTTGTAATTCAAGAACAGGGAACCCAGCTTAAAGGGCCAGTGTGTAATATTTGGCATGGTTTATTATCAAATCTGAATCTGAATCTGGTTTTCGTAGTCTTATAATTATGCTTTATATATATATATATATATGTATAGCAAGGGCCTTGCTTTAGAGAGGTCGCCATCTTGTGCCATCATGTATGTAACGGCAGACCGAGCGGACAATCCAGCCAGCCAGAGAATGCGTTTCGCGTGTATAAATAAACCAATGAAGACAGCGGAAGGAAGGAAGAAGGAGGAGTAAATAGCAGGGAGTGTTAGTAGTCTAAACTTGTGTTGTAACTGCATGACCTCTGAATTCTGTATTTGATGTGTTTTATGCGTTTTGTATTTCTACATCGCCATCTTTTACAGTGACGTAGTATGTTAGCTGACTTTGTCCTCTGGAGGTGGAGTGGTGTTACCTAGGCGAGACACCTGCCAGGCTGCAGACCACCATTCAGGACCAACAAACAACAAAACTGGTTATTTTGTGAGTCATCGCTGTGTTTCCAGCAGCTCTCTAGCCCCCAAACATGGGTATTTATAGCAACTTGTCGCTGTTTTTCCAGCAGCTTTTTAGGCCCCAAATGTGAGTGTTTCTTAGCAGCAGATTGCTGTTTTTCCATTGGAAATTGTGCCACAAAAAGTCGTTGTTTTTTACTACGAAATAGCTGCGTTTCCAGGCAGCACTGTGCTCCAAAAACTGGGTACTTTAAGCCAAAACATGATATTTTCCTAACCATAACTAAGTGGTTTTTGTGTCTTAACCTAACCACAAGTTCAACATAAAAACATACAATGTTACATATCCATGATTTGTGGAAACGTACAATGGCAACACAATGGCGACTGGGTTGCTCCATTACATAGTTTGTCCACCAGAGAGCACTGGGAAGTTGATTTTTCAACTGTAACATGTCCTGCTCAGTATGCACCATGGTCACAATTCGTTCTAAATTTCTAAATGTGAGGGGTCCATGTCAAGATTGTTTGTTTGTTTTATAAGTTTGTGTAAAAAAAAAACTGAACTAAAATGATACCAACATGAGCCTCAAAAGTCCAGTATCAGGCTCCATTTATACAAAAAAGCACAATCTGAAACCAAAAGATGGGCCAACAGAAAATTCATGCCTTAGATGACAGATTGATTAAACCCCATAAATTCCACAATAAAAAATCTTGATTATTTTAAGACAGGCACACCCTGAGCTCTCCCTCTCCCAGCCAAACACAGACTCAGACGCACGTATGTCTGTCCTTGCTGGCCAATATTGCAACATCGAGGAGGTTGTGCAAACATATTCTGCATTCCTTCACAGTGAGGGTGAAAGGCTATTCTCCAGCCCAGACCCAGAGCTTTATCAAAGCAACCTTCAAGACATTTTTACCTTATCAGCACTGCCAGGAGCAGGCAGTGTACTACACTCATTCACTCTAAATCAACACTGTGTTAGAAAATTTTAAAGAGGTTCTCCACTTGGAGGAACCAAATGAGTGGAAATGAAGACAACACATTCCTTTTGCTCTGTAGGGTTAATGGCACTCACTTGCAGTGCTTTCACTTAGAGTACGTACGCCACCAATCTGTATCCAGGTCTCTTCACCCTTTGAAACCTGGAGAAACATCACTTTTCTTGTGCTGCTTGTATTTAAACCTTTGAACCTTAAGCAAATTGGTGCAATTTCTTTCAAAAACACATAGATTTAAAATACATTTTAAAAAAAACTATTTGCTGTCGTGATGACGCAGACCTCCTGTCTGTTTCTGTATACTGGCACCATTTCCCTCAGTGGAGACGAAGCTTGTATTTACTTGTATTTCACAGATAAGAAACAATAAATTGTGAAGACAGTAAAGCCGCATTTTAAGTCTGTGATGTATACTTAACAGAGGAAATCTCCGCTTGTCGCTAGGCTAATTTATACCATGTAAAATGCCATAGGCTGGCGTTAATAACATTAGCATGTTGTTGTTTTGTCAGTGTTTGTCTGTCAATGCTGCAATTTATAGAGAAGCCAATTTGCGTACTTGTGTTTGAAATTGTCTCTATTAAGGCATATGTAATGTGTGTTTAATGTGTATTTTGAATCATCTAAACTTTACAGCACTTAACACAGTCCTCCACCACCAACTAGCGTTTTGGAGGTGTAACTGCAGAGTGACTGACATCCATGGGTCACACAACCACCATTTTTACGGTACCAATGCATGATGCAATTGCAGTTTTCTTGATATTCAATGCCATCATAGCTGGCTTGCTGATGAACTAAATGCTACACACTAGCAAGTGGTTAACATGCCAGCCACCAGTCATCACAGCTCTCCAACATGGCTGACTGCTAGCTCGCTCGCTCGCTCGCTCACTCACTCACTCGCTCGCTCACTCACTCACTCGCTCGCTCACTAACCCCACAATAAGTTTACCCAGTTTGTTCATAACTGTCTGCAAGCCAAGCAGTGCAGTTTATACTCCAGCACAGCAGATTTATCTATCATACAGCTTCCATCACTTTTTAATTGTCCAGGACTGTCAACTGCACAAATTTGCAAGTCAAAGTTAATCAAAGTTCAACTTCATCCCAGTAAGCTGACCCACTGATCACAATGATCCCATTGAAATGAACCGATCTTTATGTCAGTTAACACAAAACAACCAGTCATGTCCTTCTATTTGTTCTCATCGGTTTTCTCTCATGTTTTACTCTTTTCTTACCACAAATTATGGACACCATCAACCAACCAGCTCTTAACATCAGTTTGACAGGAATTGCCACTTAGCACCACCTTTTATGCATATGTGCGACAACCAATTGCTGTGTAAAACCTTGGAGGATGCTGCAGTTGTCCTTTAAATTTCAAACATTCAAAACATGACTGTCAACTCAGGTCTTCTTACCAACATTTCCCCAAAACATTTGGAGTTATGATTGCTAATGTGTGAGGCAAACCCACTCTGCATGTGTTGTAAACCATCTATTATATTATATATCTATACCTTGAATCACTGAGACTATACATGAACCTTCACTAGATCTCTAATGTCACTGTGTAGCTTGTCCTGAAATTGAACAATGGTGCTGTAAGCTTTGCACTCAGCCAACCCAGCCAGAATAAGACCACACACACAACAACCCACAGTACTACACACATTATATTAATGTTTGGCTAAATCCTAATGACCTGACTAAATCTCAGCTTTCCTGCTCGTGATAAATAGTGTTTCAGTTCCTTTGTCTATGATGGTCTTAACCTTGACAGGCCATTGTACTCTATCTGGAGCTGTATTATGTAAGATTACAGGGCTTTGACTTCAGAATATCAAAAACAACAAAGAATAATAAGGTGACCTGGTTGAGCATGTGGTGCACTGAGCAGAGGAACACAAAGTAAAAGACAGATGTGACAATATGGATAAAAAGAAAACAGAGATGAGATGGAGAAAGCAAAGGCTGATTGAAAAGAAAGAAGGAAGAGTGCAAAATAAGAAAGAGGGAGAGATTAGATAAAGGGGAAAAGCCAGTGGGAGGCCTCTGAAATGAGGCCAACAGCTCTGCCACAGACAGTTAGCAGCACTTAAACGCGAGTCGGCTCCATTTAGCAACTTAGCAGACCTCTCTTTGTGCTCGGCACGTATAGCCTTACTGAGGCTAGCTTCAGCAACACAACATTGTTGTACAGCTTGTTTGTGCCAGCTGAAGTGGTTGCCCAGTGGGAGCATTATGCAATGGACCAGCCTTTTGTGGATTAGCCTTCTGAACAGATGTGCTTCAGGCTAGCACTATTCATTGCAGAGGTTCAATAGTAGGACATGCCAACCACTCCAAATCCAGGCGCACAACAAAATGAGATCAGCAACAGGGAGACAAAAAAGTGGCTTCCATGTTGTGCTAAATTCAACACTATAAGTCATTTTACTGAACTAATAAGCACTGTTTTTTTATTTATTCATGTTCAGTGAAGATGTCCATACATAGTCTTGGTATCTGTCTAGATCAGGATCAGCAACCTTTACTATCAAAAGAGCCATTTCAGTCAGGACCAACCTAGTCAAAGAAAACTTAATTTCTATTTGCAGTGTGATATTTGGCAGCATGGCTCTGTTCTGGGACCTTTCTGCCCTTCCACGTGCATACTAGGAAAGCCTAAGGCAGGGAGAGCAGCAGCAAAGACCCCTCTGGTACAGGACAGAGCAAGCATCAATGACAATCAGAAATCACACTGACAAGTTAGATAGCATCAAAAGATCGCGTGAGTGTGGGTTGTAAAACATCTTGCAGAGGAAGCAGCAACAGTGCACAGGCTAAAGCAGTTAATAGCCAATTGGTTGCATAAAAGGCAATCAGCTGACTCCCTTCTATCAATCAACAGCGGATTTTGTTATATACTTTATTAATCCCCCTGAGGGGAAATTCAATTTTTTTCACTCTTTTTGTTATTTACACACTAGGGCTGTACCCAAATATTCGGATATTCAAATATTCGTTTCTATGGGTAGGTATTCGTTATGAAAATCTGGTATTCAATATTCGTTTTTTTATTTACTTTTTTTAAAATTATTATTTTTTTATTTTTTTTTTACATTTTTTTGTGCTAAATGTAGTCTTTTTGTTGTTGCTAAATGTAGGTTATCAATAAAAATCAAAACTTTTAAATTGCATTGTTAAAAATGTGAAAATATAGTATCGCCTACCAACTAAGCTTGTGCACATGGCGCGCTCGAGGGCATCTATCTGAGACTGTGGATCAATGCCAAGTTTTACCACTTTATCACTATTCCCTCTAACTTGTAGCTGTTTTTTTGTTATCTTTTGAATTCAATATGAATTATGTCAACGTTTGTTTCCCCCATTTTGTACAATAAATTATTGTTTAAATTTCAACAAGTTTCTTTTGGAGTGCGTGACACAAATGTGTTTCGAAAACGGCCGTGGACTGTCACCTGCTCAACGCATCAGTAGTCCTACCTTCGGATGCCATGACAGTAATAGATTATAGATTAATAGATTATAATAATAATAATGTCAAAATATCATTTACAGAGTGATTTAACAGACGATCACTGCTGCCCGACCCACAGACCCATTTGCGGATCCCGTGGGTTACGGGTCGACCCGCGCATCACACACTATTACACACAGGTCCGAAAGACACATACATGCACAAAGTGGAGAGATGTCAGAGTGAGGGGGCTGCCCTGGTCAGGCACCCCTAGAGGTTGGGGGATTCGGCGCCAGTCCACGCTCCATATTTGGTCGGGACGGGGACCAGCTCATGTTGCTGGGATGTGAGCTGATCTTAATACCGTAGCCTGTCTGAACTAAAACTATCTGGCCCTGAAGAGGGTCGATGTCAACTCTCAACCCTTTAAGTCATTTACAACAGGATGTGCAGGATGAGAGCTGAGAGGACCATAAAGGACCTCAATCACCCCAATAACAGACTCTTCTCTGTTGTGGTCAGGGGGGCACTGCTGCAAAATCCACTATCTGATCCTTAGCTGCTGACATTCAAAGTGAGATTGTTTTCCTGACACCACTTCTCCAGGTGAGTAATTTCCTTAGAAGTAGGCCTTCTCTTTGTTGTCAAAGATCAGGCCAACCATGAATGAGTCATCAGCAAGGGTTTTGATGGTGGTGGAGTCAGACACCACACCATACAAGTTAAGTAAGTCACCAGGTACTTGCAACACTCTTAAAAAAAGTATATGACAAACTACAAGACAGTAGTGAAAGAGGCAAGACCAGCCTACTTCTGTGATGTACTATCCAGAAATAATCAAAAAGGGGGCGTCGGTAGTGTAGTGGATAGTGCTGGCGCTCCATGTACAGAGGCAATGCCTCGCCACAGCGGTCACAGGTTCAACTCCAGCTTGCAACCATTTGCTACATGTCACCCCCCGCTCTGTCTCTCTCTCTCACCCCATTTCACTCTGTCAAAAAGAAATAATCAAAAAGTATTCTGGTAAATTTAACATCTACCCACCTTCAATAAAAATGTTGTGTCCCTCCCCAGTTTCAAACTACTGACATCTCAATATTACGTCCAATTCATTTCTCAAATGAAATCCTCTACCTGTGTTTTAGACTATTCACCAAAGTTTCTGCAATAGGTATTCCCCATTGTTGGATCTCAGTAATTACATACCAATTTCTAAATAATTGGTTTTATCTAAGGTACTGGAGAAAGACATTTTAACTAAATGAATCTCTTTTATGAATAACAGTACTATTTTGAGCTGTTATCAGTTGTTTGAGCTTATCATAGGACAGAGAGAGCCCTTGTGAAGGCCTCTAATGACCTGACCTAATGACAGCGGACAGAGGTGTCTTCTCAGTCCTGGTGCTTTCAGATTTGAGCACTGCTTGCGCTACAATTCATAACTCCTTGCACTGTCTAAAAAGGTGTGTGGAACATCAGGAACAGTCAGCAAGTCACTTTTCTCTCTCCATTAGTGTTTTGTCATTTGTGTTGCATAGAGAAAAAAAGATATTTATAGTAGAAGTGCAGCTAAACTCAGCTACAGTGGTTCTCCGGCTGCAATGATGCTGGGATAGCATTTGTGTTAACCAGAAACAACCAACCGATCAAAGCAGAGGAAGGGGCCTTGAAGAAAAAATTGCTAAACAGACAGAGAGACAGAGGCGATGCAGCAATGACAGCATGAGAAAAGTCTTATTTGATTAAGGAAGCATGTAGAAATATCCTACTAGAAAGCCAAAACAGTATGAAGATGAGCACAATTTGTGTTTGCTTGATTGACACAAGTCACAGCCATATTAGCTCCTACCAGCATAGCCACTTCAGCACCACCCAGCCGTCTCCCACTTTGCCCAATTTGGAATTTAAATTTGGCTCCAGTAAATGCCAGGATAGCAATGAACTATAAAACCAAACTCAAGCCTTCAAAATGTCTCTTTAGGAAAGAGGTGGCATCACAGACACACCAGCCATTTTATTAAACACTGATAAAGGTCCTTAGAAACTCATAAGCCTTCTAAGCTCGAGCAGATAGGAGACCCAATTTGCTAAAGCACACCTTGACAGGGATGGATTTTTTGTTTGTTTGTTTGTTTGTTTTTTAAAGCCAAATAATTGACACTCACTGAACTTCATCCACTCAGTGTGACTTTGTGTTTCTGTTTGGATTGGTTTCTCTGTTTTGTTTGGCCCTAGCCAGTACTAAGTGACATATCCATCCCACTGATGTCTTTTTCAGTGATAACTGCAGCTGTAGGGGTTTCTAAGAACATTTATCTTCACATTTTTCACCATGATAAAAGAAATGTATTGATATAATGGTTTGTCGTTATGTTAATCAACTTGCGAAAACGGCACAGTCTTTCTCATTCTACACCCAAGCAATTTTTCTTGTTCTGGCATAGGAAAATGACATCGCCATTCATAGCACGGTCTACAAAGATCCAATTACTTGTTTGTAGCGATGCACCGATCGATCAGCTGGTGACCAGAATTGACCAATTTTCAGCCTAATCAGGCGTGACCAGTGACCGGCCAGTTGGTGTCAATTATAGCCGATCCTGTGTCAATCAAATTTACATGCGCAACATGATGGTTGACGTCATGAACAGCGGCACCCGTTCTAAATAGTAATTTACACCCATGCATGCTGCACATGGTTTGAAAGATATTGTGTTGAGTTAATTAGCAGACTGGCGTACACCACCCAAATCTGCATTAATCATGGAGTTGATAAGTAGCTTGAAATTATATCGTAGCAATGCAAAATCTAACTCTTTCATGTAAGTGGATGGAAGTTGCTAAAGCACTTAGCTTCTTAGTTTGGGAGGTATAACTTCATTAAAACACAAATATGGTGGTCTGCCCTATTCCGCTAGTCAGATAGTTAAGATAAATAGCAGTAGAATAAGCTAGAAAATTCCCTGTAAAAACATGATTAGCAACATATTTCCTATATATATATATATATATATATATATATATATATATATATATATATATATTTTAAACTGTGCTCTTATCTAGTTTCCAACCTTACGTCTCAAGTAGTTTGATACATTTGTTTTTTTGTGTGGCTGCAAAACCTTCTAATGGTGGGAACTGATAGGAAAATACAATGGTAACATTACTTAGGCTGGAAGAGAGCTATCCTACTTAACAGGAGAACATGAAGAATGTGTGTATATATGTGGGTGTGATGTGCAATATTTTGGTGTAGAGCACTGCTGCAATAATTTTATAAAGGATTTTTGTGCAGTTACTTCAGGTAGGGCATCTGTGCAGCACGTGGTGTAATAATATAAATCTGGGGCATGATACTGTCAGTGCATTTACATGCACAGTTAAAACCTGTTGAACCCTCTAGAGCTGCTAATAAAGGCCTGGTGTGTATCAATACACTGATCAGAAGAATATAGTGATGTTGCCCATCAAACTTAACAGCAGAACCTCAGCTACAAGGCTGTAAAAAAACTTTTTACATGCCCCAAACTCAGTTTTAACATCAACTAAATAAACAACAACAACAACTAACTCCAACAACTCCAAACAGCACCGATATCCCAACCCGGTATATTTCGGGCTCTAACTCGACCACATGTTATTCAAAACACACACCATTCATCTCAAATGAAAGCTGAGACTCCACTCTTTTACACATGTATACAATACATGCAATGCATGTATGCAATTTTCGAGCAGATGCCTACTGTTCTTGTCCCAGTATACTGTATAAGCACTGGAGGGGAATTGCATTATTGACCGAGGTATGTCCAACTCTGCTACGATAGGTGGCAACATGCCCCCTTTTAGCTTGTTGGTGGTGGACATTTTCCCAGTTGACCTATTACGTTACAGACCAAACAACTGAATGTCATCCAGCTGTTCTGCCATTTTATTTTTTTTTTGAACAGGTCGCCTTCTGTGTTCTCCTCCTATGTATGTATTAAAATATTTAACTCTTTCAGCTGACACAGCATGAACTGCATCTCGATGTACATTTCATCATGTTGTTACTAGTGGATGCTTAAAGAGACACTGATCTTTTTTTTTATGATTTTTTTTTTTTTGGCTTTTTGCCTTTATTGAATAGGACAGTCTAAGTGTGAAGGAGGGAGAGAGAGGGGATGACATGCAGCAAAGGGCTATAGTTTGGAATCGAACCAGCGGCCACTGCAGCAAGGACATTGCCTTCATATATACAATGCCTGCTCTATCCACTAAGCCAATGGGCCCCCAGAGACATATTATCTTTAATATTATATATGATATTTTTTGGATTTCTAACTAAGTTTCCAGTGGCTTCAAAGGAAAGTTCCAAACATACCTTTTTACACTGTCAATTATAGTTCTAAAATCAGACCCAGCAGATCAGACTTTTATAAAATCAGAAATTGGAATCGGCCAAGGAAAGTGAAATCGGTGAATCTCTAGTCAATTGTTGGTGAGGGAATGAACACCAGACCTGTTAAAAAGATTTTACTTTTGTCTAATTTCTCTTTCCTTGTGAAGCATTTTGTGACATTTGTTTTAAACAGAGCAATATAAATAAAATGTATTATTATAATTATTTGAATTGCTGAAGAAATTGGACATGCTGATTTGCTAGTAGGTTAAGTATAACAGCCTGTGGAAATTGGCTTGTTTTGTGTGTGTTTTTCTTGGTATTGAATGATCCAATTCTCATGTCTTTGAAGATTAGCACTTTGTCCCTCTGGTGCTGAAACATGACCGTCTTCCTAACAGACCAACAGCGAGTCAGACTTATTTTAGTAGGTAACATGTTTCATCCCTATCTGTCTCTGAGTCACTCTGCACGATGCGAGGAGAAAACATTCCTCTTTCACTTTTGCATGACACATTCAACACACTGTAATCTCATAAGCTCTTCTCTGAGAGACTGCAGCCGCATGGGCAACCCCATCAGATGTGTCAGACGAAAAAAAAAGCCTACATAAATATAAATATAGATATAAATGAACTGCAACCACAACTAAGGGTTGCAGCAGAGGGGTTGTCTTTATTTCCTGCCAATTTGGGAGAAAGGGGATTGGTCAAAGAGGCAAAGGTTAAAGAGAGGTTCAGTCGTCAGTTCTTTAGTAAAACATTTCTTTATCTGAGGGGTGATATGACCCAAATTGAAGTCGGATGAGACAACTGCCATGTTACTTAAAGATTTAGTTCCAACCCAGTTAGCAAAAATAGACAGAGAGGAAAAAGCATTGCTCCCAAAACACTGCTGATATTTGTTGAGGCTGAGCTCAGGTCAGATTCTAAAGCACTGTCAAGTTGTATCAACTACAGAAGACTGCAAATTAAAAACAAGCCCCTCGTCATCACCTTGTGTTCATCAAACACAGTAAGCTTTGTGCAGAGGTTGAACCAAGTCAAATGTAAATCTCAAGTGTTTGTTGTCAAGTCAAGATAGGTAAGTCCCAAATTAAGTCCCAAATTTAAGTCCCACACCAAGACAGGCAAGTCCCACATCAAGTCCCAAGTTAAGATAGTCAAGTCCCAAATCAAATCTCAAGTCAAGATAGGCAAGTCCCAAATCAAGTCCCAAGTCAAGATAGGCAAATCCAAAATCAAGTCCCAATTAAAGGCAGGCAAGTCCCAAATCAAGATAGGCAAGTCGCAAATCAAGTCCAAAGTCAAGATAGGTAAGTCCCAAATCAACTCCCTGATCAAGGCCCTAATCCTAAACTTAATAATGAGCTCTTCACTAAATGTAATGCCATTTGAACAACAGAGTAATAAAATAATTTACAGAAACCGAGAATGCTTTTTAAAATTCATATTAATATATCAAGTTTGTTAGATCGAGTCTGACTTGAGTCCAAGTCATGTAACTCAAGTCCACATCTCTGGTTTAGTGCCACATGCAACCCAGCTCACTAGAGCTCTTCAGCATTGACATTTATTGAAGAGTCTTACACTGAACACACTATTGACTGTATGTTTAGTAAAGCTGGCTCAAGTGGGAGCGGACTCTGAGGTGAGAGGCCACTACCTCTGCACTGCTTCATTCAGTTTTACATTAGCAACAACATTGTCACCAAGGGAATTGAATACCAAATTGTGAACATAACTGTTCTTTAAGAAAAATCAATCACACATAGTGTACATGAAGAGCTGCTCATTTCTGCTGGTGCGCCAAGAAAGCATGACTCATTAGGAGTAAGACAGCAGCACGCAGGGATGTCATAATGACCCAGTCATAAGCTGAGGCCTGCATTTTCCTGTTAATGCTCCAATGATACCTAATGAGATACCAATGATCCAAAAGAACATACAATATTATTAGCACAATATCCTGTTCATCACACAATCAATAGTACATTGTGTACTTAGGACTAAAAAAAATATCTAAAGCAATGGACACTGCTTTGTGTTCTAACATTAAAGAGCAACCACAGAATGCTTGGAAAGACCCAGGAGTGTTTTTTGCGCAAGAACCTGCCAAAACACAGTCTGGCATCTCTGAGTTCAGCAACTGTCTAACACGTCCCCTGGGCACTTTGTAATGTTTTCACTGGCCACAGCACAAAGCTGCTACAATATTTAGTTGTGGCGCTGATAGGGTTTCTAATGAATATCCATCACCCAGCAATTATTTAGGTAGGCACTGATGATATTTACTGTGGCCTCTACTCTTGTTTGGAGCAAACCCTATCCAACCACTGGAATCAACACTATTCCAAACCTGCCTGGTCTTTCATAATTAGAAATGGTGATGTAGAGCCACTGTTAGCTCATTGTTTTGGTTTGACGGCTTCCACGTTTACTGTATGGTTGAGGCTAATCAACTCCCACAGGCCGCCATTTTCAAAAAAGGCACTGACAAACCCACTGTATGCTACCTGCCCTGCACCAAAATACTACAAAGTTACCTTGGGGCTGGAAGATGCAGGTGCGCATCTACCAGATTAAGATGAAGACATTTTCCTCAGGGACAAAACCAGAGCTAAGAGAAGAGTAAATATTGTCCTTATATTCGTCAGGTGGACACAAACACCACTCTAAATGAATGCCAGCACTGCTCTGCATCTGCTGGATGTTTAGGCAGCTGTTCACTACCATGATCGGAGTGAAAACTTTACAAGCTGGGGATACAGTGCTGATTATGTATCTTTCAGCTTGATATTATTGTGTAGTCCCCTTGGGACCAAAGTCTGTCTTTGCATAGTAGAAACATTAACTGGATCAGATATGATTCTTGTTATCATGTTTTTGATTGCTTAAGCTGCTTATGGCAGTTATACTGTATAGTTCACCAACATACAATATACTGACATTCACTGCAAACACCTCAGTAAAATCTAAATCTGAGCTGTCCTGGGAAGCAGCATCACAGTGTTCCTTCACTTTTAGGTGTTCACTGCAACTCCTTACAAGGTTCAGGTCAGCTGTGTACTTACTACACTTTAAAGCAGCAGTAATCATCACTGAGCTGTCTTGGCTGACACTAAGACAGTCATTTGTGTCCATCATGAAAGACATTTACATTGGGTGCGTCTTTCAAAGCACTATGCTGTATCCAATGCCTTTTAGTTTTTCCCCTATAATTGCACAGTGTGGAGGACCTGTCTTTATTGCCAAAAATGATGTCAAGTATCTAGTCCAGTGTTTCCATCTGTTTTCTAAACTGCCAAAGTCAGTTGAACAAAAACTGACGATAACAAGGTCAGTAGATCACCACTTACAAACAGACAACTTTAGAAGCATTAAAGTGCTGCTGCAGAAACTACAGTCAGTCATCAGAATTTGATTTTCCCACGTGGGTCCTGATGATGCAGGGTGACAAACACCACAACAGTCCAATCAACAAGTTACCCATCAGACAGTAGAACTTCATGTGTAAGCCTCTTGGTTTGTTAGCAAAAAGTCAGAGTAAACAGGAACCAAACCAAAACTTAAATGCAACGATATATCTTCTTTTTTTTTCCTCTGGAGCCAACAAATGAATCCAACTACAGGTGTGAAAGCATGGTCCATGTACCATTCGTTCATCTGAATTTCAACTGAGAATGAACAAACAATAAAATGAAAAAACGATTTGTTATTTCACTATTTGTTTTTCAATGTTCAACAAAAAACAGATTTTGACTTCTTTTTCAAATATTTCATTTAGTGCGCAGGTCAAAGATAGAACATTTAAAAACAGTCGCAATCCCTTTTTCATTTTGATATATAATCTCTCTCATTTCTGTGCCCCAGAAGCTATTCAGCCTAGTGCGTACTTAATTTACTGTCTGATACTGATAGAAGGCTGTTGTTTATTATGGCTGCCTTGGAGTCCCAAGGATTATGCACTCGTTGCAGTGACGTAAAACAGAACTTTGACTCTGTAACATCGCCATTGCTCTTGAAGGCTCTGGTAGATCTATAGTGATTGTATTCACAGCTCCCAATTGGAATTTCTTGGTCCACCTTAAATGTTGCATAACGCCTGTAGATGGCGATATTCAGTCATTTTCAAGCTAATTCATGAACTGAAAAATTTAACAAATACAGAATGATCAGTAGTGCAATTGTTCTAAATTTTGAGTATTTTAAGTGAAGCATATTTTTCTTATTGTCTTTGCTCATGGTAACCTGCTTTTCAGACTTGCTATTTCTGCCTATTTACTGTGGTCTTGTTTGCTCTGTATTATAAGTCTTAAGAAACTAACACTCCAGTATGACAGGAGATGTCAAAGGGTATCCTAATCCTGAGTTTTATTCATTTTACTATAGTATTTTTTCTTAATGATCTCAATTAACATTGAGATCATTAAGAAATGACCACTATAAAACATATAACAAACCACTATACTTAGACTCATCAAATCTGGACTAGATTCACATGGAGAATCCAGAGACTCATTAAAACACAATTTCAGATTTGTGAAACCTTTATTCTACAGGTTAAAGGTACACGGACCAAGCACCCTTAAATTTGAGGATGGAATTAGGTTGCTGTAGGTGGTAGAAGTAGTATTTTGTTGAGTGATGGCCCACATGGAATTTGCACCCGCAGAATTACAATATTCCCATAGATTTTTTTTTTGCAGATTTAAGAAAAAAATCCAATTAATATATTCTATTACTTCACAAGCCAAAAAAAAAAAAAAAAAAAAACACTCCACAGACTTCTGCAGATTTACATTGTGATCACTGCTGAAAACTGTATTTTTTTTACTCTGGCAAACCTTCATCTATTATGGGGGTCAACATCCTTGCTTTACAAAACAGAACTTCAGTATTCCTTGAAGGTAAACGTCTTACAGATGGCTCAAATTGGCTTTCGGAGACATTCACTAAGTAAGGACACCATAGCAGACATGAGGATTGGGATTCACTGACCCTTTTTTCAGTTAGTTAGACTTCATGTCAGAAGAGAAAGCTTACTGAGAAAGACAGAGGAAGCTAGAATGAGACTCAGAGATAACATCGACTTACAGTAAGAGTCAGAGGTCTGTCAGATGAGGGAAATCCAGCAGATAAAAAGTTGGAGAGCTCAGAGGCTGAGGTGGGACCTGAGGAGAGACTGCAAGCTGTCTCTGTACTGCATCCATAATGGACAAAGAGGGACATGTTTGCTTTCATTTGGCAACCAGCCATATGTGCTGATGATGTAATGTGATAGCACAGGGACTTTTATTCATTCCTACAACACAGTATCATTATTTTTCAATTATCCAAATTAAACATCCTGATAATGGCAGCAATAAACATGATGCACAATATGAATATACTGGACAGAATAACCAATGTACACATTGTTTCAATATTCTTAGAAGCTTAAACTAAGTTCACAGTACGTGACTCTCAAAGTGGTCAGATGGCTGTACTGTTTACACTACACAACCTGTTGTCTTGTAAACGCAAGTCTTGGAGTTATTGTGATTTTCACAGTACATGACTGACCAGCGACAGGGAGTCACACACTACAAGATCATTCATCAGTAGGAATCCCCGGTAGGTAGGTAGGTAGGTAGGTAGGTAGGTAGGTAGGTATCCGGAGAGTGTCTATGACACCTCTCAGCGCACGTCTTGAAACAGTTCACACATAGTGCTTGAGTGCCAATTTGCCTCTGGTCTGAGGGTTTGTCTGGGAGCTCCAAAAACTGCTGGCAAGTCATGAAGTGTGAACTAGGGCCTGTATCCACGTAACATTTTCCTTCAGCAGAAAAGCGCTGACAGGGCATTGGGTAGTGCTTCATCCCAGTGCTTAATAAAAAAGCACAGGCTGCGGGTTTTTTTTAATGACGTGCTGTGCATGGGTTTTGTTTCTATGACAAAAAAATCTTGACACTAACATTAGCCAGGTAGCTAACATAATGCTACATTAACAGAGGGCTGAAGCTTACAAAGCAAACAATGATAAATGCACAACAGTCACCGGCAACTTCCAGTTTCCGTTGGCCAATCTGCTACCAAAAAATGAGCTTTTCTGTCTTTGCTGTGAGAGTAGACAGAACCCTAGCTGAAGCAGTGGCAGTGATATCACCGGTGCTTTTCTGTAAAGTTCAGAAATGTTCAACTTAAAGTCCTCAGACGGCTGCGCAAAAAAGGGGGAGTGCTCTGGCGATTTTTCTCTAGGCGGCTGCATATGCTCACTCCTCATTGAGAACAACTGAAAAAAGACGCCAACGCTGAGAAAAAAAAACGCAACGTGGACACAGGTCCCTGGGCATTAGAGTTAGGCATAAGTTTTTCCAGAGGGGACCCCTAGAGGAAAGCTCATCGTCCAATATTATCAAAAGGGTTTATCTCCTTGGAAGCATATTTCATTGTAATCTGCCTGTTAGAATATGTGAATCCTTGCGTGAAAAGATGACATAAGAACAGGACTTGTTGAATGACCCAACCAGAAAGGATTCATTCGCTGCGGAGACTGAACGTGTTCAGTTAATTTCATGCTAATATAATTTACATATTAGGTGTGTACAACTGGAAATTTTGACTTGCTGGTGCAATTTAGGGAAGGTCACCAAAACCACTAGGATCCATCCTCTAGGGACCACAGGAATATCCACAATAACTTTTGGAACAAATCATCCATTAGTTACATGATAACTTGTCCAGAGACCAAAGTATGGGTGGGAGACATGGCTTTAAAATAATAGGTATTTCTATTTATGACAATGTGAAAACTGATGCAACAGACCTGCTGTACTGACATTAGCCAAATGGGTACACTGTGTCCTACTGATTATCAAGCTAATTTCAGCCTGGTGTTCAACTGCTTTTGTTTCTCTGTCACACTCCTCCTAAATACAGCTGATGGAGCCATCTGACTTTACTTTCCCTGACTTCTAAATCTCTGAGGGACTTCTTTTCATGATGACATTGCAACATGCTTCTCTGATTAATTACCATTAAGCGAATGTGCAACGTGATGGATTTTCTATTGTCACCAGCTGGGCTGATCTTTTTGTTGTTGATATAGTTAGTGAATAACACCAGATGTGCCGTTTGTATTGTGATGAAGAACTGATGCTTCTTTTCTTTACTGTAATGTCATCAAATCACCATTATACCACCAGTCATTTTGACTTTTACATTTTACTTTCACTTTTAGTTAAAACAGCACATCCCGCCATTTTTAATATGATATGGTGTACAAGACCAACCTAATCGCCATAAAAGAAGTTGGCACTGTACTTTTCTTCATACAATGCATGCATTACATTTGCACACTATGTAGCGGATACATTGAAACTTAACATTTCTACATTTCTTATTCCTTTTAACACTGCCTTAACTGTGCAATACCGTGCAATAATTGCTACAATACTACTAACTGTAGCGATATGCTGTGCAATTATTCAACTGTGCAATATTCTTCAGTATACTCATTGATTTTCAGCAACACCTCTTGAATGTATATATTTATTTAACATAATGCAAATAACATTACATACATATTTTTTATGTTTATTATGATTGTTTTTATTCTATTAATGTATGTTGTGCAGTGAACATTATAGTATTATACATCATTTATATTTCTGAATGTAATGTACTAGTTTATACAGTGTAATGTAGCACAATGCACATATTTGTAAAATTTTACACACTTACAGACTCAGCACAGTGAACATATTTATATTCTTAATATCTTAAGTACTAGCATTAAACATTGCAGCATAATGCACATTTTAATTTCTATTTCTATTTCAATATTTTATATTTACATACTTCTATTTCATATTCTTATGTCTTATAATTCATTATTCTTTACATCAGAGCCACTGTGATGAATCGCTATATCCTCTGTGGGATCAATAAATTGTTTCTGATTCTGCTACAAAGCTGTGGTTGACATGGTAAAACAGTAAAACAGTAATATCCCGCTTTTCCACCACAGAAGCTTTTATCATTTACCCCGGGTTTTGAAAAATCTTGGCGCGTTTCCACCGAAATTACCCGGGGAAAAAACTTTCCCTCAACCCCAAACTTCCCTTGAAAAAAGTACCTAGTAGGAGGGTAGGACTTTTCATTACCCGGAATGCTTGAGGGGTGGGGCTGTGTGCTGAAGAACTCTGATTGGTGGAACACACATTTGCAGCATTCCGCACTTCTGGCATGGGTAGCCGCTGCAAACTTTATTTAATTTCTACAAGCTTCACTTCATTTGTATCTTGATTAAGGATGTGTACCGAAACCCGGTTTTAAATTACCCCAAGGGCTAAATAATCAAAGACCGTAGTATTGATAGGCGCTAACAGTATTGGTTCTTTGGTGCCAGCGCTGAACTCCTCCACATACACACACACACATCCACACACACAACACGCCTACACGACACGGTAACCAGTGAACAGCCGAGCGGCCGCAGTGGAAACAAAGTGAAGATAACTCAACTCAAGTTGACGGCAGCTACACTCGTTACTGTAAGTGACATTAACCCTTAGTGAATAAGAAGCCAGTACTTTATCAATACATATGTCCAGCAAGCGTGAACATGTAAACATGTAGACAGCGATATTCAGTATGCTCCATCCACAGTCTCTCATCCTCTGACACTAACGTTATGTCTTACACAAGGACAGCACGCTAGTTCAGCTGATAACGAATTGTTACTAATAAGTTCAAATGACAGCTGTCTGTATGTAGACTAACTTAATTTGACACTTATCTTAAAATACTTTTAAACTTAGCTGCTGGCTGAGACAAACAGCTTCAATCTCTACACCAGCACTAATGTTACCGTACCACCCAATAAGCTGGCCGAGCCAAATACAGGGCACACGCCAAATCATCTGCGTCATCAGCCTACGTCACTTTGGAAATGATTATGCAAAACATATGAAACATGCAAATGTTTGCAGAAAAACACACAATTCCAACCCTTTCTTTCAACAATTTGGCTGGGAACACCCTTAAGCCTAAGCTGAAACCTAAGCAAGTAGCTTACACAAGTAGCCTGCGCCGTTGTGAGTATTTGTACTCATGCCATGGTGTGTCTATGTTGATCTGCAGTAACACCTCCAAAACACCAGTCAGCGTTGGATTTCTGTGAAGTGCTGTAAACTATGACCTATTCAAAACATATCTAAAACACACACTAAACATGGCTTCATAGCTACAATATCAAACAGTACACAAACTGGCTTCATTACAACTTGCAAGGTTTACATACAAAACATTTGTCTTTTCCTGGACATTTCCCCACATTACAACATGCTAACATTTTTAGCACAAACCTATGACCCTTACATTGCGTTAAACAGCCTAGCAGTTAGCAGAGTCTTCGTCTAATAACATAAAGTCAGGGACATCTAACAAAACACTAAAAAATGAGCTCCGTAGTCCCTAACAAGGTTCATCATCAAAAACCATCGAATTTTCTTGCTAATGTTATTAGCAAAAGCCTATGAAATTTTACATTGTATAAATTAGCCTAGTAGCCAGTGGACTTCCCTCTACTCATATAAATCCAAGATAAATCACACACAGGACTTCAAATGCTGTTTTGTGGAGGCTTCATTGTCTTTACAATTTACTGTTTCTGATATTATTCATGATGAAAACATAAATGAAAACTTTTTGTCCATTGTGGTAAACGGTTTTCAGCTCACAAGAATAAACAGGAGATCTGTTACGTTTTTGGGGAGGTGCATGCCAGGCTATGGGGTAAAGTGTGCACAGAGCCTATGCCGTAGGTATGGCGTTGATTCAACGCAGAAGTATAAATCCAGCTTTAGACCAATATGTTGGTCATGGGAAATTTTGGCCTGATGGCGGTAGTACTAAATGCAAGAACATTAAGAGTAATGCTCTGTGGGATATGAATATGCAGAGAAAACCCCATAGTGATCTGGCTAATACTTGTTGAAGTATCTTCCTCTGAACCAGAGTGTTGGCTGGACAGGCAGATAGTGTCATCCTCTGCTCTAAGGGAAAATACCTGCCGCTTTTTGACTCTGTGTTTAGAAAAGGACTCTTCCCTCTCTTTGTCCTCTGTTATTATTCTCTTCTGTTTAAGCTGACAGCTCAGAGCAGTCACTCCTGGGAAATCAGGAATTCTGTAGGAAAAAGAGACCAAGGATGATGGCCTGCTGCTGGCTGGGTTGTGTTGGCTTTGATGGCTCATACAGTTTATAACATTGTGTAATCAATATACAAACAGGAAGACACACAAAATAAGAGCAGTGAAGTAGATACACACATGGTCCAGGTCTCACACACAGTGTCAAACATTTACACTGTGATCCTGTTAATATATCAGGATGCTAACATTCTCAGTTGAGCTGGCTCAAAAACAACATCCTGTTCTGTTTATAATAATCCAGATAAGCTTTCACTCTGGTTATGAGAGGCCCAAACTATTTCAGGTATGCTAATATTAGCTGGGATACTTAAGAATGCTGTGTTTTCCCAAGGCCAGTCTCCACTAAACACTTTCAATTATTCTATAATTTAATAAAAACAGGAGTGTACAAGAATTTGAGGAAGTACCTTAAGTTAACAAATCACTGTAATGACTGTGGTGGCTCCTCCCAAAAATCAGCGTGTGTTTAAATACAACCTGCCCTAAAGTGAACAATTTTTTACTTTTATCTTTACTTTCTATGTAACGTTACTTTTGACAACAATGTCTAACAAAGATCCTGCGCAGTACTCAGCCACTCCAACGTTAGGGCTTGAGTCTGTTGTAAAACCAGTTAATAACCATTATGTAATGCTAGCTATGTCAGTCTAACAGGGCTGTCACTCCAGCCCGGTCTTACTATGAAATCGTTGAATACCAGCACTTGGTCAGTGATTTCCAGCGTCAGACACCAATGAAAATGGCATCCTTTCACGTCAGCATGATACGCAGCCAGTGCGTCAGAGGGAAACACAGCCAGACAACAACATAAGTAAAGGGGCCCAAAGTCCAGGGGTTGGAAGGGTGGTGGATAGGTCAGACAACCACTGACTTTCACCTGGGAGGCAGGTGTTCACTTTGCGTATAATGGTAAAGCCAAACCCTGTCCTTTTTTCCTAAATATAACCATATGTCTGTATGTGTGTTGGCAAAACGTAACCACATACATTTGTTGTTGGAAGGGAAAAAAGGTCAAGTCGCAATGCTGTACCTAAGTAGTGCATTTATTTTGAGACTGTATGCAAACTGTACATTTCCTTTAAAAGCAAGGGTACCTATGTTGACGTGGAAAGTCTATGACCAAACGTCGATATGTGACAAGGTAGGAGTGAGAATGTGATGGTCACTCACAACTGTCCCTGGCACAGATCTCACACTCCTGCAGCAGCAGCAACAACTCTGTGGTGTGATGAAGTCAAGAGCAGTGTGTTCGACAGAGTTGGTAATTCAGCACTTCCAGGATGCACTACTACCAAAAGGATCACCACCTTATTCACGGTATGGGTATCAAATGAAGTATTGTACTGATATCTGTATAATTTTTAGGATACTGGTATTGGTACTAGAATTGTAAGTTTTTAAATGATACCCAGCCCCTTTGTACAGGCAGTATTGTTAAGCTGTAGAAAAAATATTTTTTACATTCTCATTAAGCTCTGAATATAGAAAATAAATAATAGAATAAACAAAAAGTGAATGTGATGGATTATTTCTTTAGCTCTGCTGGTGTTTGCAATAGTACACATGAAACCAAACACAATACAACTTCATTTGATTTGGCAAATTTATGAATGGGAGAGTAAGCAGTAAAGCTTGGGGTGGTGTTTCAGCCCAGAGAGCAGGTGTCAGGGCTGGTGCATCATAATCAAAGCTAGATTACCCCACTGTGTGTACACGCCTCATCTGCCAGCAGCCATCATTACAGCTCATGCTCTGCTTTGGCTTCATCTGATTTGTCACTGAGGTTAGTCAGCACGTTCGACGCCACTGTTTCATATCTCTCTCGCTCTCTCCCTCTCTCTTTCTCTGATGCTAGTGACTGTGATGCTGGATGTACAAAAATGTAAAGAATGTCTTGCAGTCTTTGTGGCATGAGGTTCTGGACACTGACTATTGCTTTTCTACCATGTCCATGTTTGCTTCCTGTTTGTCCTCTGGGTTAGAATATCTGACAAAATGACTTGTGAACATAATGTTGTTCAGCAGCCAAATTTCAGGTGGTGGACGGCAAAGGCTGTGTCTGAAACCACTCCCTTCCCTCCTTTTCTAACACTTAATATATCTGAGCAATTAAGCTTGGCCTCATTCTTGACCTGAAAAACAGTGGTAAGAAAAAAATAAAAACTAGTAATACAACCTTTCAGTTGTATGCTTCTGCAAACCAAGAGTGACAACACACCTTTCAACATCACTATTAGTATATAATGAATATTTGTGCTTTTCATAATATCATATTCTGACTAACCCTAGAGGCAACAGTACTAGTCACTTAGCCCAAAAACCCTCGCACGAGGGTCTTTACGCTTTACTCTTTTTCCTAAACTCTTGGTGTGAACATTTTGCTTGTTGTGTGTTTCAGTGAAATGGCCCATTAAAAGACAGCTTTTAGTCAGGCATATAGTCTTAACACAAACCCAGTGCTGTCTCAGGAGAGTGTTTCTGTTCTCTACAATGCATCATTTTGGTCAGTATAGAAACCACAGTGTGCTACAGCTCAAACAATGGCACTCTGCTGTGCCACAGTCAACAATCCACTGACAAGGGTCCCATTTACAGCTTCAGAGCTATGTTAGCTCTGTGCTGGAAGCCACATTGCTGCAGAAATGGACCTACCCAAGTCCAGATGATGTCACTAGAATTTACTCTAGTAGGAGAGGAAGAGGTGTGACCAGTATGGGTTTTTAATAAGGCTGCCATTGATATTCTTAAAAACGCTAAAACCCTAATTGCTAAGGTTGCCATGTTGCATGCAGCAGTTGTCATGAACCAGATTTGAATGCGTCCTTTTCAATGTGTCTACATGTTTCATGCTTTGTACACTCCAGACATGAGTTCCAGATGGCTAATGCAGCTAACTACTGATCGCAAATTACATCGGCAAATCAAATACATCCTTGCAGAGTCAGCTAGCTTCCGCATTCAGATCAATGCTAGAAAGCTTCCCAGCTGCTTGGTTATCAGCAGCAGTGAGAGCATGTGGGTGTGCTGCAGTGCAGCAGGGAGGCCTGACACATTACAAAACCACTGTTGCTATTTCTGGAGCTTGAGATGCTTATAAGTCAAGAGGTGTGTTGAGTATTATGGGTGTGGAACCTGGATGCATGTCCAGCTGCTCTCATTAGCAGTAACCACAAATGACATCTGACATATGACATTCTGATTCCCCCTAAATGAGCAGCTGACTGGCTGCAGGCAATTAGACAAGGTGAGGAAAATAATGTGTGACATATCTGCTAAGTTCTGAAAGGTATCTTCTGCTGCTGACACAGTATGTCGCAGCCCATGGAAGATAGGTTACAACTCACCAGAACTGTTTTTTTGTTAAGTCATATGATATTAAATTAAAGCAAAACAAGTCAGTTCTGTGTAATGAGTCTCAGAGCAGCTACGGTTTCTACTAATGCTGAAGGGCTAGCTATGTCAAGAAAATGATCAAACATAACATTATTGGCAGACACCAGAGGTAGAACATGGTCATTATTTTTGTAAGTCACGGACAAAACACACGTCTTGTCAATGAAATCTCTACTGAGTTTCAAGTTTCAAGTGAAGATCTATAAATTCTATGTCAAATCTAAGCCCTAAACCCTTTGTTTCCAGTCCTAACCAAGTAATTTTCTCCAATTTCTCTAAGTTCAAAGCACTTTTAAAATTTTAAACAGACGCCTGGACACACCAGTATTGTAAACAGTGACATTTATTCATTTGTTATCTGAAACCACTTATCTTGTTCAGGGTCGTGAAAGGCTGGAGCCAATCCCAACTGTCATTGGGCGAGTGGCGGGGTACACCCTGGACAGGTAGCACTATCACAGGGTGAAACAGTGACATTTCAGCAAATTCAATACTCAATCCAAGTCCCACCCCTCTTAGTTACTGTTGCTAGGTCAAAAAACAGCAAATACAGACATGGCAACGCCAAAGTTTAGTGAGGTGATGCAGATAGTTTCTGGGCGTCAGGCAATATAGCTTTATAAGGGCAACAACAGAGTATATGTGATAGAAGGATATACAGTATTCATAATGACGTTGTGTATATCTGAATAAATAAAGAGGTGTGAACAATCCAACACACTCTTGAAGGGCATTATTCCGCTTATACCATGGTTACTTTTCAAAGGAAAAAAATAAGAATATTGATTTATATTTTATGCTTTTAGCAGTGAAAATCTGAAAGTTTTTTACAAGGAATAAATCGGTTTTCCACGTAACCCGAGGGTTTGACAACTACCTGGAACAACCATTACCATCCCTTAAGGTTACTATGCAATTGAAACATTGTTGACTACTCCAGTAAATAGGACGAACCTTACATACAACATGGCAATGGGAAATATTTCTAGTCCATGCAGCTCATAAAACAGTATGCTTACCAACAAGACTAGCTAGCTATCTAGCCATGGCACTGTACCAAATCATTATCAGAATTTTCACAAACAAATTATATGTTATTGTCGGCCACAGCCTGAAGTAGTGAGCTGAATAGCAATGGTTTGTGAGCTGATCATTGGTGTGATACAAAGTATCACTACGTTCAAAGGGCCTATGTTCTTCCTGCAGCTTGTGTATTACAGTCTCCCTCCTGTGGTGCTCAGAGAATGAGGCAGTGAAGGACTACACAAATACATTTTAAATGGAGGCTTTGTCTGCGTCCCTGTAGAACAGTGAACAGACATAAATACCGAAATACTTGAGAGGTGTCCATTAGGTGTCTATTAATAGCGACCAAATTTAACATTTTCACTCACCAGCCAAGATGACTGGTGGAGGAAAAATCCACCAGCCTAGGGCTTTTACTGTGAAAGGTAAGAACAGGAAAAGTGAAGCTGTAATGTGCTTCTGATAACAATGCAGGAGGAAATGAAGAGTGTCCCATCTTAGTTTAGTCTACAGAGCCTCTATGTTATTATTTTATTAACATCATAAGTATGGGCACAACATAAGCTAGCAGCAGATTGGCGGCAAGTACTATTTGAGTGGATCAACTGATGTTCCATATTGTAAACAGTGCCGTAAAACTAGAAGCATTCAAGACAATTAGCTCACAACAACATTTAGACACACATAAACACATCTGGAGTGTGTCTGTATGTCTGTGAAACTCCAAAACTGACTGCAGAGGACAGCAGGGCACCCTTAATTGACACCAAAATGCAGTAGAGAGGCAGTAAAAAAATTTTAAATGACTACTTTGGGACAAACATTTACCCGCCGGTGTGGCGGGTAGCCCTCGCAGATTTACTTGCCAAACAGAGGATCTATTCGCATTTGGCGCTTAGTGGGCGTTAACTTCAATACCTGATTATCAGGTTTTAATGACACCCTGCAGGCAACCAGAATCAAACCCATACCTCGTATAAGTTATCTTTAAAATATGTCAGCAACCAGCCTATCTGTCTGTTACAAATTCTCTTAAATGTTACCACAGAAATCAGATGGAAGCAAACATTGGTGACACTGACATTGGCGACATTGGTGATCTGACATTACGCTAAATAGATTCACTGCTTTAAGTTTGTGTCCTTTTGGAGAGTATCAAGTCATTCCTTTAAGAGCTTTTTGATTTTGTTAAGTCTAAAGTCATAAGATTTACAAGTCCAAGTCATGTGAGTCGAGGTCACCTCAACCAGAGATACAGTGTTTGTTTTGGTGTTTTCTGGCTGAAATATGTCATTTTATTGGAAAAATGAGTGTCCAAACTGCTCATACGGCAGATATTTTTGGCATAAAAAAATACATAATTAAGTGCAAATAAAATGGCAATACAGTCTGATTAGCAGTTTATCTTATAGCGTATATCTAAAGTAAGTAGGTACACATACTTACACATACTCATATGATAATGATTTAATACCCTGTTTTAAAAAATAAATAGATAAACAAATCATTATTGTAACATAAAACATAAATTGTTATATGATATAATTTAATCATTCATGTCATTCATTCAGGATAAAGGGCCTCAGACATTTGCACCTACTGTATGGTCACTCTCAGCTACTGCTGGTGAGCCCTTATGAACAAAATGTGCAACTGAATGTATCTGAGCAGCAGAATATCTGTTGTACTATGAACAAATTTTGTTTTTAAACTCCCACTGAAGTTCATTCTCACTGATTCATCCAGAACACTGTGATGAGTCAAACTGTCATTAGGTACAAAGGAGACTGAGCAACGTAACAATTTAAATCATGTAACTTATTCTTGATATTTAGTAAAACTTTTACAGATGCCTCTGCCTTTGTAACTGGAAGAAAAGTTGTGTTTCAAGGGAACTGACCTGGCATGAACCACCCCCAGTACATGAGCTACACTTATAAATATCACAAACAGAGAATACTAACATAATTTCATCAATAATAACTTATTCTATTCCAGTTGTATGAGGCCATTTTAAAAATCCAGATCTAAACAGCTGTACTGTTTAAACAAAGGCAATGACACAAAGCATGTAGTATATTTACACCTTTAGGACCCGATCACACAGAAAGTGTTTTGCAGGTTGCAAGGTAATTGAATACCGCTAGAAAAACACTTCTGCTGAGCCTTTTTATTGTTGCCAGGCAACCACCCCATCACCTCCTTACTCTAACCCTCCTGTGTAATCAATCGTTTTTTCTTAAATTCGCCCCCATGATGGCCATTTCAAGTACTCAACCAAGATGCTTTCACGCCTGCTGTTTTCTATTGAGATGGTACTAACTGCGGTTTGTAAAGGCATATAGCTCTGGGAATCCAGCAACCGTAACCACCAGTTTTTCCTCCACTGTTAACCAACTGTAACATGTTGTTGTGACCACCACAGAAGGCCCGCCCCTTAAAAAATGCAATTGGACAATGGGGAAAAAAGCGGAGATGACATGGGCACAATTTTTATAACTAAAGGAGTTCAAAGCCCTCCAGCAAAAACAGCAGGTGCCTAGAGCGCAGAATTGCGAGGCTTACAGCAACGCAAAAAACAGTGAGCAAAAAGCTTCATTCTCATTAAAAACAATTACAAAAAGCCACCTCCAGCTGTTAAAGCACTTTCTGTGTGATCAGGGCCTTACACCCCAGCTTACTGCAAGCAACTAAAAGTCCAAATAAAGTAACTGTACATTTGACAATCACATGTTTTTATCTACTTGTCTGTGCAAATGTGTTGTCAAAGTCTGTAAATGCAAGAGGGAATATAACAGAGGACAACGAAAGTAAACACACAGATGATTTTTAGCTCTACCAGTGATTTCATGTTTATAATACACATTGAAACCGAGCACAAAAAAATACCCAGTAGTAACATAATAGCATCATCATTAATGAAACTCTACACTGACTGGCTGGCAGCAATGCAGGCCCTGCCTCTTGTCCTGATACACCATAGCTAAAGAACATCTATTAGTGTACAAACGATTACAACCACCTAGTGGTTGTATGCCACTGCAAACCAGTCAAGTTGCAGAACAGTTTGATGTCAGTCCTGACTCATATGTAGCCAAGACAGTTGAAAATGCTTCAAATATGACTGACACTGCTTCACAAACATCTTTATACGAGCAGCACAAAAGACCTATACAATGACAGTTTTAAGGCGGGCACCCAGGATTAGTGTCATCAATTCAGTGCCTGATCAAAGGTCTCCCCTTCTGTTCCTGAGATATGATGTTATGTAAGTGTTAAGAGTATTTATGATGTCACAGTGAAGGTTACCTTTGACATTTTGGATATAAAATGTCATCACTTCATCATGTAATTATTTTAGATATCTGTGTGAAATTTTGGGAAGATTTAAGTATGAATTCTTGAGTTATGGCCAAAAATGTGTTTTGTGAGGTCACAGTGGCCTTTGACATTTAACCACCAAAATCTTATTAGTTCATTGATGAGCCCAAGTAGACGTTTGTACCAATTTGAAAAATCTCCATGGTGCTCTCTTGAGTTATTGCGCTCACAAGCATGAGATGGACATACAACCCCATGGTGTTCTTGAGATATCAAATTCACAATCTTATAACATAATGCCTCCAGCCACAGCTGTTGCCAGTGCAAGGGCATAAAAATCTGAATTAGAGACAAAATATATGTATCTTCTCCAGTCCTGATGTCATACTGAGGGGCAGTTCAGAACAGCTTGTTCAAATGGTGCTATTTCATCACATTGTAGTGTAAGATTTTATGGCTAATCAGGTAAAGGTGTTTTCTTTACATAGATTGATTAAGTTTAAAAGTAAATCATGCAATGATCAGATAAATACTTTATTCTATAAAAGTTGATTATGTCTAATGATTAAATTGTGTGATATCTTATGTAACCATGTAAGGTGAATGACTGTTGTAACCACACACATGATTGAAACACCTCACACCTTGTATGGTTTAAAGCACACACACATGAGACACTAGTATGTACCACCTGAAAGTGTAACAATAGACACACACACACACTCTAAAGTTGTATTGCATGAAGTCATAGGGGACTGTATAGCAAAAGTCCCCAAGTTTCACATATTTTTAGAAAATAAAGTGAAACCAGGTCCGGAGCTAAGGGAAGGAGAATTTGGGAATTTCCAGAAGAAAGATTACACCATTAGGTCATGATCAGACAAGAGCCAATAGATATTGTCACCAATAGGTTTCGAGTAAGATGAAGAGAGCTAAAATAGAAAAAGTCTGCTTCCAATAGAAACTGACCTGGGTAGGAAGAACTAAGGAAAAAGGGTGGAGATTCACCCGAATCTCCGCCAGAATAAAAGAAAGAACACAGACAGAGGATTTTCAGTCTTGCTCCGGAGCCTGACTCATTGAGTTGTATGTGTTTTTGCTTGTAAGCACATTAAAACTCAGTTGCACCTGATTCTTCGTGTCTCCAGTGTGTCTGTGAAAACCAGCCTACTGAACCTAAGGTATTATAGCCTGTCCAGAGACCTGCTGAAGTGAAGAAGTGGAAAAGGGCTGGGAGCCGTCTGGCCCGCTTACAGGCCCCCACCTTTTACACCTCAACATCTAAGTTAATAAAACACAGAAAACCAAAAGCATTTACATGGCTTGTCAAAAGGCAAACTCTTTTTGAAAAATCTCATTGAACAACGGCCTGGAACAGTGATGTTGCTACCTATACAATCTATGGTTGCTACGTACGCATACTGGGTCTGATGCATTAAAATCCTGGAGGATCCTTTAGCATCCAGGATACCAGCCCTGTTTTTTCCTGATAATGTCACATTGTGAACAACAAATCTGTGTTGTAGGGGGAAAGAAACGTTACTGTCAAAAAAAAAATTATCCAACTGTCACCATTTTCTTCATTTCACTATTTTCTCAACCTTCTGCGCATCTATTTTGTGTAGAAGAGATCCCATGCTCATAGTCTCATCAAGACCAATCCTCACTGCACAAATTACATTTTAACAATCAAGGCTACATTCATTGGTAATTGGTATATAAACTCATGTGGCCATTGATCAATGCTGTATTCACTCGCGCTTTACCATCCAGAGGACACACCAAGAAATATTTTCAACAGCAGCTGCTGTTTACTCACTGTCTGCGCACATATCTAGCAAGATCCCGTTTGTTTATAGTCTTAATGAATAAAAGGAAAAGGAAAAACTCTTCGCAGAAAGAAAAAGAAAAAGCATTTTTCTCAAAATGTTAAACTATTAAATTAACTGTTCACCAACTATTAAATCAAACATGAGTTTAACACTACAATTTGTAAAAAAAAACAAAAAAACAAATTAAATAAAATATATATATATATATATATATATATAAGTATTATTGGGGGCCCACTTAATTTCCCTGGAACCCACTCAAATGACCACCTGCAGGTGCCAGTGATTCACTACATTGACAACCTCTCAACATCACTGCTGAAGGGAAAAGTACTTGACTGGTTTGATCCAGTCTAGTAAAATTCACCCTCTTTGTCTTTCAGTCGTGCCCAGCGCGTCCCAGACTACAGTAAGTCATCACTGGCTTCCACGCTTTGACAGTTGAGTCTTGTGATGCATGAAGGACCTGCACGCTGAATCTTCTCTCTCTCACTCGCTCAGTTGGTCTTTCTCTCTCCCTCTCACACACATACAGAACACAGACTACTTTCTTTCATTCTCCTTTCAGGGCTTAACAGTGCACCATGCACTCAATAACAGCAATCCCCACTTACACACCTAGCTATGCAAAATACACACATCGCAAATACTGTCCAACTACTATCACATAAAAACATATGGTTACATTCTGACATACATACACATACTATATATACACAACATACAAAATAAAGTATATAGTAGAGAAAGAGACAACCAGGCATAGATAGAATGACTACTGGAGTTCAAAAACAACCCGAATTTTAGTTTCCATTAGTAAACATAAATTAAGGCTTGTCAGCCAATGTATTTCAGCTTTGTGATAGCTTGTTCAACTCTAACATCTTCAGTGCAATGTGCTCATTAATCTTGTAGACTTTTATTTCTGATATGCTGCCCCTTTCTCCCTTTAGGGGATCTTACTGGAAATCTCTCTCTTTTTGGCCTGTTTGCCTTTGCCTGATAGTTGACAGTAGAGACAGATAGAGGAGAGTGAGGTGGATGACATGCAACAGGCATTTTCGGACCAAATGCTCTCCCCTGAGACCGACATACCTTCAAAGTCTTTTTTCTGTTTGCATTCCCACCACCAAAAGAACACTGAAGTGAAATAAGTGGGCCTATTTCTATTTCATTTTGAAAAGTCAAAATCATGTTGTGTTTCTCCCATTGCTTATATGCTCAGTAAAGCCTGGACTTCACTGTCGGTCCATTTGTTTTCTTCCATTTTTTTCACTGGGGGCTGTATTTTGTGTTTTGTGTTGTTTACACCGCTCAAAGATTTTAAGAAATGGCAGTTGCCAGTGCAGCATTGGCTCCTGTGTTTGACCAATCAGTGTATGTCACTGAAGAATACCTATTCTGATAAAGGAGCTTGAAAAGTCCCTTCAAACAACATGCTAAGAAAAATGATACTTTCTATAGTTCTTGCAGTGCGGAATGGGGGGTTCTTAGAACTTTGGAAACCCTCCTTTTGCCCAAAAATGCCTCATGATCCCCAAATCACACTCAAGATGTTTGCAGTGACATGACATGCACCGTAGAACTCGAGGAAAATAGTGATGCCCCTCAGCACAGTCTTTTTCCACTAGTTTATGGTAGAGTTTGAACCCTGTTCAAAGTATCAGTTCATCCCGGGTGACAGTGACATTAAACAAGTCAAGCTGCCCTCCAAGCTAATACAAGCTAATGCAAGCTAATGCGGAAATGCGCATTTTTTGCTAATTGAATCGTCTATACATATACATACTTATAAAGAAATGGTTCTGAGGTTAGCATAACAACCTCATTGGCAAGCAAGTCAATCAAAATACAACAGCAACAGACAGAGAGCTGTGTATGAGGTGAGGTCAGTTAGGCAGCATGGTTCCAGCGTTGTAGGAGGGTGTGAATAGAAACACATCCAACATGCTATCGCACATTTGATGGCATAACCCACATGTACAGATCACCAGAACGAGGACAAAAACAGAGCCTAGCTCCCTATCCCCGCTGCTGTCAAGAGCCGTTAGAGGCAAAAGCAGAATTACTGAGGCAACTGGCATCTACACTGGCACACAGTAATACCCCTCCTAATGCACAAGTTTTATATTTTATTCTATTTTTTATAACAGATGCTTCTTTGTTTTATAGCCTGTTGCTTTTTTTTTTTTTTTTTAATTATAATGAAAATAGTTTACCAAAGTGCCCTTGGCAAAATGCTCTCAGTCTCCAGCAGGACGATTTTGTCTGTCTGTGACACTTGCAGCCCCTTTTTGTTCAAAATAAATGAAAAGAAATGTATCTTAATACATTTTTCTTCTGTATCAAACTCACACCAAACACTGATTCCTAAACTGTGGTATGAACTGAAAAGTGTCTTCTGTTGACAATAGTTCTGAAACCGAAGCATGGATACAATGAATCTTATGTACCGTTACAGCCCTTCTGAATATGCTGAGGTGTCTGCAGAGCATGACACATGACCATGGACTGAAACTCACTGACACTTAACTCTGGACTGAAGACACTCTTCAAAGTTTCACCAGACTCAAATAAGCACAGACAACAGCCACAAGTCTAGAACTGCCTGACCCAACACAGCCATTCACAAAGACTTAATGTGAGAAAAATGGATTCATGTCGTCAGTTTTGCTACAGAAACATGGAGGAAAGCTGAGACTGGCCTATTGCTCTTCAAAAATAGATGCAGTGGCAGCAGGCCTCCCTCACTATTTGAAGCAGCAGCAGCAGCAGCAGCTACCTGAGCAGTGTTCGCGTCAGGTGGCCTGGTGGAATGAACCTGAAGTATTTTGCTCCTTGTTCCCTCTTATGTCTATTCTGTGAAAACAGCAGACCAGTCCCTTGACTCTAGCAAGAATGATGCATTGCCATAATGTATTACTTTTTCTCCTAAATGTCACTATCAGCTGATACACTGTACTAAACCCAGAAACTTTTTTAACACACAGAAGCAGATGGTGAGCTGCACAACTGCCTTGTGGCAGTTGCAAAAGTTTGCACCTGGTTGACCTGAAAGCAATAGCGTTACAAAATGCATCACTAACTCTCTTTGTGATTTGTCCAAGCAGGAAAGATCCACTCACTCGCCAGACTGAGGAGGGTTATGCTGTGGTCACAGATTAAGAGATGCCGGAATCTAGTTGACTGCCAGGTCACATATCAGCACAAGCGACAGAGTTGCATGCAATAAGTAGAGCCTGCTTTCTGGGAGAGGGCCAGACAGTAACCATGTACACATGATAGTTGCTATGCATTTGCTTATGCAGACATCATTAGCCAAAGATGCTAATGATGGCTTCTTGCTGAAATGTGTTTACTTTTGCCCACAATAAATAAAGAGACTCACAAACGTGATAAGTTACATACACTCTACTCCGCCCATCCAGATCACTTTCTTCTGAGTGACAGTGTGTGAGCCGGGCAAAGCGTGTTTCTCATCTGCAGGGCTCCAGACCCTAAATATTACTATTTAGTCACATTTTGCGACCATAGAGCACCACTACAACTTGCAAATACTATTAATATATGGACTGGAGAGCTGTTATTTTGTTTCTAGCTTACAGTGAATAAATCATTGGATTTAATGAGGCTGTGCTTACAGTTTGACTGAATAAGATTAACAGTAGCATGATCAGAGGAAGTGTGTGGCTTTGTACCTGTAGGGGTCCAGACCACAACTATGTAGTTGCATTTTGTGACCATAGAGCACCAGTGCGGGCGGCATGGTGGTGTGGTGGTTAGCACTGTCGCCTCACAGCAAGAGGGTTGCTGGTTCAATCCCGGGTGTGGGAGCCCCTCTGTGCGGAGTTTGCATGTTCTCCCCATGTCAGCATGGGTTCTCTCTGGGCACTCCAGCTTCCTCCCACAGTCCAAAGACATGCAGTTTGGGGACTAGGTTAATTGATAACTCTAAATTGTCCGTAGGTGTGAATGTGAGCGTGAATGGTTGTTTGTCTCTATGTGTCAGCCCTGCAATAGTCTAGCGACCTGTCCAGGGTGTACCCTGCCTCTCGCCCTGCCTCTATAAGATGAATGAATGAATGAATGAATGAATGAAGAGCACCAGTGCAACTTGCAAATACAACTATTCTATGAACTGGAGAGCTGTTAGTGTGTGTTCCGTCTCACAGTGAATAAATCCTCACCTTTAATTGTATAGTGGCAACAGTTTAACTTTGTGCTATAAACGACTGTTGATCATGAGCTTCAAGTTCATAGAAAAAAAATAACATCATCACTTCTGTCCCAAGATGACTGCTTCAAAATCAAAGCACCAGTGGTTCCACTTTAATGCATTTAATTATAAAAAAAATACTTTATTGAACTTTATTATGACAGTAGCTAATTTATTTAACTTTATTTCAACTGTAGTTTATTCTAATAATTTTGTGTGTCAGTAGCCCACAGTAGTTTAGAGGAAATTTCAAAATATCATGAAATATATTGTGCATCATGATATAGCCTAGAAATATTGAGATTTTTTTTAAGCCATATAGCTCAGCCCTAATATCCGACATGAAAAAAATATCTAACAACAAAAAGCAAACCAAGGCCGAAATATAATCATACACATGAATCAGTACAAGCCAATAGTGGATAATTATTAAGTAAAAACCGAAAACTTCCATACTATACCTGAGTCTTCAGTTTCATGTTGTTTTGTACAAGATTCCATGAATCTGTTGCATCAATACTGAGAGCAGTCTATCTGAGATCAGTCCTGACACAAGCTACAGGAAGAACTGGCTGGTTATTGGAGCGAGTTAAAGTGGACCAGGGTTACAGTGTAACATGGATGTAATATATTATGGCAGTTTTCCAATCAGGGCCTTAAAGATGTACAGATACCAGTGATTATTACGTCTCTCAGTCAGAGAAGACCAACTGACTTTATTATAGAGGATACAGTGGTGAATATTGTAGCTATCACTGGTAATGACCTTAGGGCTGAGTGGTAAACACAATCTAAGAGCCTAGGTCTCGAGGCAGCATGACTGTCTAGAAATGACATCCTCATAATCCAACATTGCAAGCAAAATTGAATGCAAAATACAATGCATATTACAAAGGCTATATAATAATTTCATCATGTAAAATAATGTATGTGTGTGTAAATATGTACAATTACAATGTTCACAAATACAGTGTTTGTTATCAAAGTTATATAATAATGTCATTACATAAAATATTGTATAAATGTATATAAACAGATATAAATACAATTACGTAGTTATATAGTAATTTCATTTCATTTCATTGTAAAATCATTTATAAATGTGTATAAATATGCATAAATACCAATACAATGTACATACATATATACACACACATATACGGCACATATTCATCACTTTCTCTTTTTGTGAAAACACAAAGACTGTTGTTTTGTCCCAATAAGATGCAAGAAAAAAAAACTGCAAGCAACTTTTTGTGGACTTCTGTTATCTGTGCAAGTTTAAGAGCAGTTTCTCCACAGGTGTCTCCATGTATATATATTACTCTATCATCTGCGTACATTTGGACATCAGTGCCAATACGTACATGCTGAAGACAGATCACTGATGCAAAAGAGAAGTGGGTCTAGAATAGAGCCTTTAAGGGGTGGGGGAATAAAATTGATACAGCATAGTATCACATTATGTGTGAGAGGCAACATCGTATTGTTACACAGACGATTACATATTTCGATTATATTTTGTTACATATATTACATTCAAATAGACATTATTATTACAAATACAAATGAAACTTTTGGTAGCCTAACATACTCAGTTGATTTTTCAGTCCAATAGATATATTTTGCTGCAATAAAAATGACTGAAGTGGAATCAACAAACAGAAAACTTTATCGTTTTAGATAAAACACATGTTGACAAAGTTTTCTTCTGGGAACATAATTCCAAGTAGGAAAAAGGTACTAAATCGCAATATATTGCACTATATTTTATCACAATACTCAGCAAATAACAATATGTTTAAAGTTGCAAAAATCTTGTATCATGATTGAAGTATTGTGATAATAATGTATCAAGGGGCCTCTGGTGATTCTCACCCCTTGAGCCTAAGGGCCTTATTTATAACCATTGCGCACACAAAAAAAAGGCTTAAAATGCATATATGCCTCTTTCTAAGCATTAATAGGGATTTATTTGAAAAAAAGAAAAAAAACTTGATAAGGAAATGTGTGTACATTTACAGAAACATGCATACGCACATGGACCTTTTTCACAGCAGACATTTTGACTTGTCATAATAGGAAAAGCACAGGTGAAACTGATAATATTAACGATGGCTCAGTTCCATTAAATGTCCCTGTAAATTATATCAGTGAACCTGCATGGACAATACCAAGGCCTCCCCTGAGTGGAATGCAGCTGTCATCAATGTTCTTAAGTACACCTGTTCTTTTCCTACTATGACAAGTCAAAATGCTGTGAAAAAGGTCGATTATGATGGCAGGGGATATTGCCAGCGTAGGTGGTGAGGTGGTGAATTGAAGCCAGATAGTAGAGAGTAAATGTGAGTGGAATTATTATACAACTTATGATGGCTTTTATACATTTAATTTCACTTAATATCACACATTACAGATCCGCTTTATGATAAACATTCAAAGCAGCAGTGTTATGTGTGCTTGGGCTAGTAAGCCATAAACACCTTTCAGTAAAAGAAGCAAACTCAAATCTCAAATCAAATTTTGCTCAATATTTCATCGGCACTGTTACTAGGATGATGGCAGGATGTGGCAGGTGGCAGGATTCAGTAAAGTCTGGCTTGGCTGTTCCCTGATATTAAGCATGAAATTACTGAGTTCTTTTCATCTCAACCATGTTAACTGGACTAACTAATAAAAATTCTCAACATTTGTTGTAGAAATCCAAGAAGAAAATCAGCATTAAAGACTTGAAGCACAGAGCTTAAATACTTTTCAATAATAACTTATAATATTGTGCATATATCACAAAGTATGATAGTTTTTACAAAGATTTTGTTTGTAAAATTGTTGCAAGGAGATACTGCGGTGGTTGCCACACACACTGCCCTCTTCAGTCACCTCACGCAGCACATCTTTAAAATAAAGTCTCAATCTAGGTGGACAGATACTGGAACTGTATTCCATCAACAAAAAATTAACACCTAAATTTTTCCTTTTGGTTTTTGGATTTTTTCCTTAAGGAGAACATGGAACAAGTTAAAAAAAAATGCAAGTTAAGTCTGTAAGTACATTTTGGAATGCAGGACTTTTACTTGTAATGGAGTCCTTTTTTGTGTGGTAATGCTATTTCTACTTTTAGAATAATCTGAATATATCTTCTCCATAAAGATCTATGGTTTCTATTGAGCCATTGGAGGCTACAAGGTTCAGTGCCCCCCAAAATGCAAAGGTGTTTTGATATTCCTAGATGCTAATTGGGGATTAAAAAGCAGTGGAGTCATTTAAATCAAAAGGGAGTGTAGTGTAAATGTGCTCACCGAACCATAAGATACAATGAACTGTTGAGTGGACATTCTCTGTTCACTCAACACAAAAAAGGGACGCAAGGTGGAAGTAGTTGTGTAAAGAAATTCAAAGCCTGCCTACTTTTTCACCTCTGCACATCTGGCCAATCACTAGCAGTTGGATTTTCATTTTTGTAAATGTTACAAAATTGTCAGATGAAATATAGGCTATATGTGGTGGGAGCAATTTTCAGATTATTGAAAGAAGTGACATGCTTTACATTTTAAAACCAGCTGCCAGGTGACACCAAATTCAGTGGGACTATCCTCTGGTTACAAATTTTATTACAATCTGGCCAGAATTTGTGACGCATTGGCCAAGTGTCTGCCAGTCCAATGCTACAGCAGGCACCTAGTGTCTGTTGAGTTTTTGTCCCACTGTTTCCACTTAGTCATTCTGTCTGTCCAACAGCAGAGGGTAACTAGTCTTGAACAGACTGGCAGTGCAAGGTGCATGGTACACTGGCAATAGCTCCTAAAAGTGATCAAGTGTTTTAGGATAGATTTCTGGCAGTTGTCACAATTGTTACTTATGTTTCATAATGTTGACAGTTGTGATCAATAACCCACTATCAACAACAAATAACAGAGTTCTCCTTTAACATCACAGACAAAATGATTGGTCTCTGGCTCAGCACTGCCTGTGGCACCACAGATCATACTGTAGCTGTGGCTGCTGAATAATGGATGGGCACCATTAAAAAGACCAGAGGTGTTAAGCCAGGAAGCTGTGTGACATCATCGTCCTGAACAAGGCAGCTGTTCTTGCCTGGAAGCTGCTATAGTTTGCACTGTGTTGTTGTTGGAAGCCTGTTGTATTTTCACCCTCGGGGGGTTGGCCACAGCTTCAGTGCAGTGATTAATTCCTGCTAGTGCATTGCATAACACTATTGTTACAGATGCAGCTGATGTGCTGGTCCCACTTTAAGTGCTGCATGGAACAGTAAATTCATGCTGCACTGCTGCTCTGATGTGATGCAGTTTGTCAGATGTTGTCTATAAGACCATTAACCTCAATTGATTCTATTCTTTTTTAGTGTCCCATTGTTTAAAGATGATTTCAGCAACAATGACTCTGGGCAGAACTGTAATCCAAAATGGTTAAATCCTAAATTAATTTTTAATAAAACATATCTTTATCTATATCTATCTAGGCTCACCATACCACATGCATATGCACGGTAGTGCACATGAGTTGTGCACTTAAGTCTCAGCTCTACATGCACCAGTGTAACTTGGTACAGCTGCCGGCTCTCACACACTGACTTTGAGTTTTCACAAGCTCTCGTGTCACACGTCCATTTTCTCACACAGTGAAAAAAAAAATTATAACTGATATGGTGTGGGCTTGAAAAGAGGACATTGACAGCGCAAGCACAGACAGACAGCACGGTGCAACAGCACCACCATGTAAAACAGTGTGCTCAAGCCCGCTGCTGCTGCACCACGATGAAGTTACTTTTAAGTTGGATATTCAACAGACATTCACCTCAGATACAACAGTGTCTTCTTACTCAGTTTCATCTGATGTTGGCAGCAGGAAGACAGTTATCTCACCTATCAGCCCTCAATTTAACTCCTCGGGGCTGACTGAGAGATCGTCAATCGCAGTTTAAATTAAAAAAATAAAATAAAAAAAAACAGCTTCATGCTGACTTGCCAATATTAGTGAAAATTATGATTCAAAAGTTATACTAAATTGTATTTATGTAGCATACTTATTTTCCCAACACATTCTCACTCCGACCTCATCACATATCAATGTTTGGTCATAGACTTTCCATGTCGATATATGATATGCAAGGTAAGCTCGTAGAGTTGGTTGTTTATGTTCTGGGATGCCATATTAACTTCAGCCTGTTACATGCATTGTCTGTTTTCAAAATACACTTTTGAAATACTGTTTTCACAGGAAATGTACAGTTTGCATACAGTCTCTTTCAAAATAAACACACTATATTGTGACATTCACACTGTGAATCTACATTTTTTCCCTCAATAACAAACACACATGGTTACCTTTAGCCAAAACATGCATGTGGTTCGATTAAAAAAAAGAGCAGGGTTTGGCTTTACAATCATATGGGAAGTGAACACCAGCCTCCTGGGCGAAAGCCCTTGGTTTTTGGACCTATCCACTACGCCCAGCTCGAATTTTTGCCCCCTAACTTTCGGTGTTGCCCCCTAACTTTCGCCATGTTTTCCCCTGAAGCCGTGTATCATGCCAACATGAAAGGACGGCTTTTTTTGTCAGTGTCTGATGCCAGAAGGTTCTTCCAAGCAAAGGTATTTGATGACTTCGGAGTAAGACTGGGTGGATTTTCCTTATTAATGCGTATTTCATTTGTTTAACATAAATATTTTGCTCAAAATAATGGATTTTTACAATAACTTGCATGTAAAGTTAAGTGTATTGCTACACAGGACACACCTATTCCTATACAGCTCTTCATTTTTTCAATGATTTTTATGAAAAATGAAAAAAAAAATCAATAAAAAAAATCATGATTTCTCCCAGCATCACATTTAGTTTAATTTATATATTCTTTTAAAAGCATTGAAAGGTGTTATTATGATTAGAAGTTGGTAATTAAAGAGGTCAATATTCAGTAAGTAATATTTATCTAATTAATATGAATAAATATTAATAAAAATAGAGAAAGAGAAGTTACCAAAAGAGTTCTAATATGATTTTTTTTTTTAGTTTCCATTTTAGGTTTGCTGAGATGCTGTTCTCATGACTTTTCCTGAATGGGTAATGGGTAAAAAATGGGTAAATGGGTAAATGCAGTAAAAAACTTTTTTTTGGTGCCTGAAAAAAATTGGCGCATGTAATTATAAAAGTGATTTGCACCAGTGCATGTACACCCTGTAAAGTTGTGAATTTCCGTGAAGCTTGAGACTTGATAAGGTTGGGCGTGTAGTAGACACCCCTGACTTAGAAGACGCATCTTTCTGGCACTAAGTTTAACTCCACCACGCTAGTGCATCACTAACGGCCGGGAGAAGCTAAAAGAACAGCCTTTCTTTGACCCTCTCTCTTGATTTCTAAGAAACTAGTGCACGCTGTTGGCTCTTAAACCATAGATCTCATACTGGATCTGTGTGGCTGTCAGACAACCATGACAACAAAAAGCAAAGTCAAAATGAACAACGCGAGTGTGTAACTGCCACCCAAGACGGCATCAAAAAGCCACCTGTCTGCATGAACAGAGAGAGGGAGTAGATGAATGCAGGGACTATGAAAAGAGAAAGAATTATTCATTATGACCAGGGTCAGGAGTGTTTTTATGTTACCCTTTCAAGGCTCCGACTCCTCCGTGTTTACCTCTTTTCTGAAACAAGTGAAAAAAGGGGAACATTGTCTGACTAGATTCTACTGCCAAATAATCTGTCTTTCTCCCGAAGCAGTGCACTCACCTGGAGCTTCTTTCAATAAAATCATCTGCAAGGTCTCATTCATTTAAATAATAATGGTAAAGAAATATTTTTGAGAAATTTTGATTCTCTGTTAAAGCTTAATTTAACGGAGATAAACCGCAAAACAGAGGCATTTTGAAAGTGATTGCACACATGTTGTGCTCAACAAATAAGTGAGTCAACGGTTCAAATTTGTGACTGGAAAATTCTGATCAGAGGAACCCAGCCCCAAGCAAATGTTAAAGCACTGCAGTGACTACCCAAGTGTCATAGTCAGACAAAAATGTCATATCACATGGAAAATGGCACTGATTTTCAGGTAAGACAACGGAAACAAAAATACACCCTGTACAGGGAGAACAGGATTTCAGTGCACATTATATTTTGTGGTGTTGTGACAATAATTGAATCCACAACTGACAGAAGCAATCAGATTTGATCTCTGAATGGAGGCATACCAGGGGATAACATAACATCAGTGGCTAAAATAATAAGGAAGTCCTGAGTATGCTAACATTAAAGTTTGAATGAAGCTTTGCCATCTCTGGTTCCAAGCTAAGCCGATTGCATATTTGTGCCTTGTTTTCTTGAACTAACAATACAGAAGCACTAAAACAAGCAGCCACCTTCATCACTAATAAAAACTGTTTCAGCCTTAAGCTGAATCCCCTGAGGCTGGCACTGTTGTCTGGTTGGATGGAACACTCTCCCTGGTAGTCTCTGTAGTTAGCAAGAATTAGGGCTGTTCCCGCATCAGGATTATGTCAGTCGAATCAGATTTGGCTTTTCAATACAAATATTCAACTATTCATTCCTTTTTTCCATATAAAGTTTGAGAGTTTGAACAGTGTTCGACTGGACGTTAGAGGCTCATTTATATTCCCTTTACGTACTCATACATCCATGAGTCCTTTATGATGGCATTCTTACAGCCAACAACAAACAAGGTGACGATGGAGGGAGTGGTAATAATGTAACTTTAAACGGAGGCAGCAGCGGTGGTCTGCAGGGCTATCAAATACATGGACAGAAAATTATTTTCTCTATATTACCAATTTGTTCTGATCCATCATTTTTTAAATGTCTTTGTGTGTGCTGGAGAGTAGCATGAAAGCGGGGAGCGCTCACTTTGCAGCTAAATCTAGGGACCGAAATGTGTCTCGAACTACACTGCACACTGACTGAAAAAAAAATAGACTGCTTGGCAAAGAATCTGAGGGGTCTCCAACTGATGCTTAGAATCTTGGGCTGTGTCCGAAATCACTCCCTACTCACTAAATAGTGCACTAAATAGTGTGTTCGCCATTTTGTAGTGCTGTCCGAATGCTTAGTGTAAATTAATATACCCTATATAGTGGACTCATAATATCCCACAATGCAGTGCAAAAAGTAGTGTACAACCGATGGTCACTAACCAAGCAATATGTACCGTGATGCATTCTGGAGGCGCCAATAACAGATGGCAGACGTGGTGGACAATGAGGAGGAGCACCCGGTGCAGCAGGGAAATGCATACAAATGTAAGTAATAGTGTAGTAGTGTATTTATTTTTGTATTAATTCATGTGGGAAAATACGCTCAGTATTAGGTTTTTATCACACAAATGAATTTATTATTTATTTCGGAAACCCACCAGATGACATCACTCTGGCTCATTTTAACTGTGCGACAGTAATGACGTACTTAACTTCGCAACGGAGTAGTGTCTGAAAGTGTTTTAATGAGCTCACTATTTAGTCCTCTATATAGGGAATTCCCTATATAGTGAGTAGGGAGTAGTGAATGATTTCGGACACAGCATTGGACTTGCAAGGGCAGCCCTAGCAAGAATGCTCTGCTTCCAGGCAACAACTCTTCCCACCAAGGTTAAAGGGATAGTTCAGATTTTTTTTTAAAGTTGGGCTGTATGAGATGAGTTACTTGTCCATCGTCATTGTATTATTTACATTAAGGTAGCAGTCAGCATGCTCCCAGTTTGGAGAGAGAGGCAGGAGTACCACCATGGAAGCTAAGAAATGTACTGCTGTGTGAGGGGTTAGCAGTAAAATGTGTTCTAGCCACCTACAAAAAAAAGTCCCATCTATAAAAAATCAATACAGTGGACACTGAATTGCAGGGCTATTCAATTACAAATTCAATTGGGCTGCATTTTAAAACCAGGAAATGTAGATAGCTCAGACAGTTTTAACATCCTATTTAACTCTTTTCCCCATAATGACGACATATGACACCCCCCCTTAAACCCTTAAAAACAAGTTTTGACGCCCCTGGCATATCCATAAAGACAACATTTGACGCCCATTGGAACAGGTTCCGTGTTTGGCTTTCAAATGGTGATGACTTACTGGTAAATGAATGAAATACATTGAAATCCTCATAAATAAATAGTTTAGGGCCTCAGGCTTCTAAAGATATATGACATGTCTATGTTTTATGTAGGTTGGTGGACACACACACACATACAAACACCTCATCTTTCCATTTAAGTCAAGGTAAAGTGTTTAGGAAAAGACACAGGATGTATTTTTTGACTGTTTCACTGCAGCCCAGATGCGGCTACAACATGTAACCAGAACTGCTTCACATGAGAAAACATTGATTTCTTTAAGATACAGTATATTGGCAGTGTCGCTACACTGATCTGTACAGCCTCCCGATTAAGTACTGAACAGCGATGAGACGGAAGTGAGATGGCTCACTTATTAGCTACTTCCACACACTATATGTAGTTTACATATTAAGTCATACCGGTATTTCAGAATTATATATGCTGGGCCACCCTGAGGTTATAATATTTTCACTGCTTGACCTTGCCACCAGACAGCCCTTTCCTTTGGCACTACATTTTCTCAACTGTAGAACTTGCATATCATTACGCTTAAGCAGTCTGTTCAGTCTTCCTCTGCAGAAATTCTTTTGTATACTCTGGTTCATAAAGGTATCCTTTCATCTCCACAGTGAATGGCATTTGGTTGTTGCTATCATAAATTTTCCTGGATTTGTTCTCTTCCACTTCCAAAACAGTGCATCGTTTTCTCATAGAACGGTTCGTATGACATCCTATGCAAAAAAATGCATGCACATCAGTTCCTATAATATCCTACGAATTTGCACCCCAAGAATGACATTACGTCCTTAACACACAATTACATAATTAACGTAAAGTTACGGAGGTTAGGTTTAGGCAATAAAAGTTACTGTGGTTAGGTTTAGGAAAAGAAACATGGTGAGGATGTACCTTAAAATGACTCAACATTCACTCAAAGTTCACACAGATCTGATCACACAACTCCAAGGGTACTGTAAGTCCTGTACAAAAGTCTAGCTTTATGTGACCCATCCATCACCTCAACCTGCCTCCTTACAAGCACTCAGGACTGCTTCCTTGTTTACTACTGTCAGCATATTGGTCACATGATCACAGTCTTTCAAAATATGTGGGATATGTATGGTGTGCATTCATTTTCATAGTAAAACAAAAACATACAAAAGATTTGTGACAGCGGCCTGTGCAGTTGCAATTATATGCAGAATAGTTAAGAAAATGTATTGCTAAAGGAAATGGCTGTCTGATGTCTAACAGCAAGGTGGTAAAGTGGTAAAGTGGTAAAAATATTCTCAATATGGAGTCTTCTTTAACAGATATTGATTTTTTTTTTTTTTTTTTTTTTTTTTTTTTGGTGGCTAAAATACATTTTGCTGGTGACCCTGTCCACAGCAGTACAATGCCTAGCTTCCATGGCAGTGCTCCTGCATCCTTCTCCAAACTGGGAGTATACTGATGCCAATACACTGACTATGGATAATTATCTCACACAACCCACTTCAAAAAATCCCTGTAAGGTCTATCCCTGTAAGTATTAAGTAATAAAAAAATGTCAAGCGTGACAAATACAGAGCCTTTTTGCCCTGTGCTGTTAGACATCCTTTACATTCATGTGAGGATGAGAGCTGATGTATGTGGGGTGTGATGGTATTGGGCAGGTACTAGGAGTGGTGTGGCGATAGAATAATCAAACATGAGGAAAAGATATGCAGCTCCATCTTTAGTTCAGTGACTCATGCTGGGACACGTATCATGAGAGGTTTCCTGAGCTCCAGCCAGCCAGACATTGTAGTCAGCCGTCCATTGAATCTGGTGGTCTCCAGTTAACCAGTTTAACAACTTACATGCTGACTGAAGCTCCATAATGCAGTCCCAGTGGGGCCTGTAACCCTTACCGAAGAAAATGTAGAGCAAAGCTGCAGCTTCCCATATGCAGAGATTTACATCTACTAACAAGAGAAAATGAGAACAGATGTATCATTATGTAGCGTTCCATATCAAGGACTGCATTGCAGACCGGGCTGTTCATCCGAGCATTATCCATAAAGTGCTATAAATAGGTCAGTGTCCAGTCAACGAAACGGACACAAAGGAAACTATCTTCAAACCAGTCACACACACAGCCACAGTCCTACACAGGCTCATAAATAGCTGGAAACAGTGCAGGGATCAATACACAGAATGACTCAAATTGCACAGAGCATGGCAGCTACGGCTCCAAACAGCCACTAATGCCCCCAAACCACATATAGCCTCTGAGATGTAATACTCCAGCTCTGTATTCACCTAGCAGCACTGCAAAGAGCAAGCCAAGGACACAGAGGCTGAATGTTAAAGTGCCTTGTCACTTTTGGCAAAAAAACATTCAAAGCAATAGGGCCTGAGCCATTACCACTAGCCAAGCATCAGAGGAATGCACTGTAGCAATTAACACACAGTGTCACCTCAACAATGAATTATGGGAGAGCCTTGAAGGATGAGCACTCAGCTAGGTGTTTTAATTATCTCATTGCATCACATTTTTTCCCCACAGTTTGGTACAATTAGCCTGGACCCCAAATTGCCACACATATCTTTGATTTGTCCAAATTGTTAAATACTATATGGCCACAAAAATGCTGATAAATATGGAGGAGATGGACGCAGCTAGCAGCATCAGGTTGCTGCACAGCGATTGATTTAGATAAATTACTCTTGACTTGGCATATTTCTTCAGTTGGTGTGCATTAAGCTAACTGCACCTAGCAACTACCACTGCAGCTTGTGTTGACTTCAAATGTTGACTGCAAGACTTACATGCCCTTCACTACTAATGCTTCCAGCAAAACGAAACAAAACAAAACTACAGAGGGCAATTTTTGAGGAAATTTTAGTGTGAATGCTGATGTTGAAAAGCTTATGCTAACCGGATTCCTGCAAGTTTAACAATACCAATAAAAAGTTTACTGCGCCTAGCAACCAATACTGCAGTGTGCTTGTCAACTTAAAATGTGAGCAGGACTGATACGCCCTTCCCTACTTATGCTTCTAGCAAAACTAAACTAAACAAAACCACAGAGGGCAATTTCTGAAGAACTTTTGGTGTGAATGCTAGATATCCAAAAGCTGACGCTACACTGGATTGCTGGCTTTAAAAGTCAAATAATACCAATAGTCTATGAATGATGTGGAATATTTTGAGGTTTGTTTAAATATCTAGAAAGGCAGCAGGTTAGAGAGCTGGCACTGTCTGCTTTCCCCTAGAAATTTCTGGTCTCAATTTCCATGGGAGTCAATGTGTCAGTTCCTTGGCACTCCTGTGACTTTCAGGCTCAAATGTGTAAGTCTGTTTGCCTCCATGGCTACATGTTATGAAAGAGCACACATTTTCCTACACTGTGAAGCTAAAATTATGCTCAAAGAGTGAAAATCTTGAAATAGGAGCAAATTTAAGATAATTTTAAAGAGGATTAGTTAGGATAGTTCCTCCGTCATCCCAAACAGACTAACATAGAATGTGTCAAGTTTGAACATCCTATCCAGTCAAATTTTCTAGAAAATAAAGAATATTTCTAAAAGTATAAAGGTATAAATACTAAGAGCAATAGACCACATGTCTGAATTGAGCCTAACATTTTGATGTCTGAACAAAGTTTGAGAAGAAAGAAAATGAAGAACTAATTAAGTGCCAGACAATATGACCTGGGAATAATAAGAGCTAGAGGAATATTGGTTGTGAATGCTTCAAACATTCACACCCAAACACCCCACCTTTAAACAGAAATCATCTAACATAAGTCCAATGTCATGTTGAATGTATGAA